>LPNX010912953.1:613361-676404 GCA_001517045.1 Pseudotsuga menziesii
ATTCTGCAATCAAGCTAGCTAAGAATCCTAGATTCCATGATCGAACCAAACACATCAACACAAAGTATCATTTGATTTGACATCATGTAGAAGCCAAGACAGTCCATCTTCGACATTGTTCCACAAATGATCAAGTTGCAGACATCTTCACCAAAGCGCTTGGACGAGAAAAGTTTGAAAGGTTCAGAAACATGCTCGGACTTACGAACACCCCTTCGGATTAAGAGGGGGATTGTTAGAATATAATCCGTTAGGGTTATATAATGTAAATAAATAAATAGTAGGAAGCCAAATAGGCTGAGCGGAAGGTGAAACCCAACCGCCATGTGATTTGTATAAATATAGGCATTTGCATTGGAATAATAATCAATCGGGAGTTATTACCAACAATGTCAACCAAATAAAAAATATTAGACCAACATGAAACACGTCTCTTAAGCGGCAATAGAGGATGTCACTTAAGCAACACGTATTGTTGTCACTTAATAAACGTGTTGTTTGAAGACGTCGCTTAAGCGACGCCTATATGATATTTTCTAAAAAACCCGGATTAATTGATGTCTTTTCGACATTTAAAATTGATTTTTAACTTTAGACATTGATATAGATGTCGAATTTGGACCCCAAATGTAGTATAGCTTTGCTTGCTACTTCATAGGAAAAAATTTCAAAGTTTTAATGACGGAGGCCATTTCATTATTCCTAGAGCCTCTACATATATGGAGTACCATGTAGGAGAACAAACTTACTATACCTTATAATTGGGTAGAGTGTGACTATTTTAATGCACTAGTCATAAAAGTAATTTATATATTGTTATGGTGTCTAGATGTTGCATCTAGTTGTTAATGTCACACTCCACCATATTTTTATTTGGAATACCTTCGTTCAAATACACATAATTACATAATTAGACATAGGTGATAGATGTTGCAGATCTAGGTATTAATGTCACACTCCACCATATTTTTATTTGGAAGACATTTATTCAAATACACCTAATTGCATAATCAAACATAGGTGATAGTAAACCTCGTGCCTATTTCTATGATCACAATAATAATATTTTTTATTTAGAAAACATTAATTGCATAATCAAACATAGGTGGTAACAAACCTCATGCCTATTTCTATGCTCACAATAATAAAATTGCCGAAAGTGTTACTAATGGCCACAAGGGTATTCTCATTCCAATAATCGATAGGGATAATGGGCATTCTACCCAATGAAAATGTTATTTAATGATTTTATACATAGGTTGACATTAGGTTCTCTTGGATTCATAAAATGGTGAGTATGACTAAACCAAAATCCCTTACTAGTAACTCGTGCTTTAATTTTTTTTATTTAAAACGAAAAACAAAAAAAGAAAAAACCCTTTACATTTGGGTCAATCAACACGAGATCCTCCAAGAATTTTTTTGAAAAATCAACATTATGTTTTTTAAATTGTTCAAAAATAACCACAAACCATTAAATTTGCATATCATTCTATGTTTCAAAAAAAAGGGCCTCAGCATTCTTAGTCCATTTTTTTTTCATCAACAAAGTTTGATATTCTATTAAAAAATATTTGAATGTGTTAGATCAAGCGGCGTGGATGGCTTACATAGAAGAAGAAATGTCCATAAAACAACAACGCTAGAAAAAAGGTAAAGCTAGTCCAAAATAAACACAAGCTATGGACGCAAAACGTCATATGGATAGGTCAAAATACACCGCAGACAGCAAAAAGAAACAGTGGACAAACAGGCCATCCCAGCAATCAACCCAAACACTAACAGAACGAATGCTGACCACCTATACAAAGGCCGATACGTGAACCCGATCCACCAACAGACCGCCCAACAACCACCGCTCAGAGAAGACACAGTCGGGTTCTGTAGACAGAGCCACCTTCGAAAGGACGTCCACCTCAGTGTTCTTTTCTCTGAAGATGTTTGAGAAGGAAATCACTTGGAAGCTATTTATCATCCTTCTCACCCTCCTCAGCCACGCCTTCAAATGTAGGATATGGATTTGGTGTTTTCCCAGATCCCAAAGTAAAATAACCTTGGAATCCCCAAAGACGCCTTCAAATGTACGATATGGATTTGGTGTTTTCCCAGATCTCAAAGTAAAATAACCTTGGAATCCCCAAAGATGTGAATGTCGTCCAAACCAAGTTGAGAACATATTCGTAGAAGGATCCAAAGAGAATGGAGTTCTCCCTTAGTATGTTCCAAATCCGTAATTCATCCACAACTTGAAAAAAATGTTATCAGCTAATCTCAAAAGATCACTAACACCACAAATATTTGCAGAGTCATGTGACGCACCATCGAAGAATCCCACTTGATCGTGAACAACTGATAGGTCCTTTGGCACCCGAGGCATCAAACCCAGATAAGCACTTGACGGAAAAGTGACACCAGTTTCAGAAAAGGCCTTCATGCACGAGACTACAATATCCAAGAGCCGAGACCACTCACCCTCAAAGATGAGCATGCTCCTGCACCTCCAAATGGCCCAAATAGTATAGCATGATAGAATACACATTTAAGGGTGTTTTTTCCCCAATAACCATATGCAAGAGGACAGTGAATCTCCACTCCAAGGAGGGTCAACTTTTATCGTATCAACAATAATTTTCCAAACTGATAAACAAAAACAACAAGACACAAATAAATGTAAGATGCTTTCATCAGATGATCCACACAGCAAATAAATACCTGGGCCAATTTTCCCCCAGCTCATCAAGTTTTCCCATGTGAGGAGTCGATTGTCCAATGCCAACCAGATGGATATGACAATCCTCGGCGACATCTTCCTTTTCTAGATATTAAACCACCACTCCCGATTATTATTAAAAACATCCATGAATTGCTGATAGGAGAGCTTGGCTGACAGCTTACCCGTGGCTGTGTCATAGGACCAACAAAGAGTATCTGGTGAATCTTCCAGTCTAATTTCCTCCATCTGCAAATCCATGACATCACTCTTACATTCATCATCCATTGAACCTGAAATACCTAGGTGATCAACTGATAGCCATCCCGGTTGTGTCAAACCCCTGATTGGAGCCGTAGAAGAATGGTAAAGGGAGAAAATACCTTTGCAGTGGAGAAAAAATAATAGCTCTTGTGATAGAACATGTAACTGTGGACCCCCTACAATGGGGTATTCACCAATCCTTAAAGCATGCCCTTCACCAGGAACCCAAGCCAGCCAAGAAGAGAAGATCTTAAAAGCATCTAAAAGGCCAACCCAAACATTTGAACATCTGCACGACTTCCTGAAGCTTCTGACCCACTAGATCAATGAAGTATTTCTAATATATTTCTCCTTAATGACTTGTGACCACAAACTCCCACTCGTAAAAATTAGCCATAGACTTTTGGCCCTCAGAGCTAGCGAAAGAGAATGCAGGTTCTTAAGGCCCCATCCACCTTTCTCCACTAGTCAAGCCAAGTCCTCCCAACGCACTAAGTAGTATTTTGATTCGATTACATCATCGGACCAAAGAAAGGCCATGGTCATCTTCCTCAGACTATTGATGATGGCCTTTGGAACCTTACAAAGGGAAAACTAGTACACGACCATGTTTTCCAAGACAGCCTAAGCTAGTGTGAGTCGCCCCCCAATAGATAGCCATCGCCATCCCCAAAATTTGATTCTTCGTTCAAACCTATTTAATAGCCACTGCCAGTCCCTTGCCTTATACCCGTTCGGCTTTATAAAATACCCCGAGGATTTTATGCCTTCGACAAATGAGCCATAATCCATCTGAAATAATTGTTCCATATCATCCTTGTGAGGAGAAGAGGTCCCATTCAGAATAAGTCGAGATTTATTAAAATTAACTGATAATCCTGAAACATCATAGAAGATATTAATGCTTTCAGTGAAAACATGCCATTCATCCAAAGAGCCCGAGCCCACGATCATGATGTCATCGACAAACATGCGATGGGTTATGTATAAATTGTTGCTAATCTTTTTACCTTTTATCTCACCAAAATCCTTGGCCTTGAGGATAAGTCTGCTAAGACCTTCAATCACCAGAAGAAATAGAAGGGGTGAGAGTGGGCATCCCTATCTCAGTCCCCGATCTGCTTCAAAAAACACTGTTGGTTTTCCATTGATCAGTACAACATAGGATACTGATGAAACCCAGCTCATGATCCATTTCATCATTCAGAAAGGAATGCCTATCGAAATCAATAACAGCCTGAGGAATCTCCAAGAGACCCTTTCATATGCTTTATTTAGATCTAGTTGTAATGTCGCAGCCTCCATCAATCTTGTCTTTACACTATGAAACACCTCTTGAGCCACCCCCACTGCTTCCAAAATCTGTTGGTTTTGTAAAAAAACAAATTGCTTCATCGAGAGTCCCTTTGATAGCTCGGGATTAAGGCGATTGGCGATGATATTTGCAATGACTTTGTAAACATAGTTGCACAGACATATTGGATGATAATTCCCCAGGTCAGCCGAGGCTGATTTTTGGGGGATCAACACCACAAACTTTGAACTCATAGCCCTAGACACTGCAACCCTTATCCTCGAATCTTCCACAGCCTCCAAAAGGTCCGGCCCCAAAACATCAAAACAATCCATGAACAGTTCACAGGTCCACTCATTGGGCCCCAGGATTTTAGATCTAGGCGATGCCATAACAACCACTTTGAGTTCTTTTAACTGAACAGGAATAAACAATTCATCACTAGCCAACTCTTCAAACAACCGAGGGTATTCTTTCACTACCTTTAATTGTTCGATCAGAGAAAAAATTTCTTCAGCCCGAAAATAAGATTGAAAATATGAAAAATCCTCCTTTGAAATTTCATCTTGGTCCTTTACCAAGTGACCATCATTGATCTTCATCTCCCACATGTAATTTGTGTTCCTTTGATGGTTCGCGAATTTGTGAAAAAAAATTGTGTTCAAATCTCCAACCTCAAGCCAGACCATGTGACTTTATAGTATTGCCTTTTCATGAGAAGTACGAAGGATATATACCTTCTCCATCTCCAGGTCAAGAAGTTTATCCTTTTCATCTTGACCCCATGCCAACGGGTTTGTTATCTCATTCAACTCCCCAATTTTTTGTTTGGTGCTTTTCAAAGTTGCCTTGTTGGCTGAATTTTGAACCTTAATCCATTTTTTAACTTCCTGTTTTAGTCTGTTGAGCTTCTCCATAAGTAAATCCATGGGAGCCATGTTAAGCTGATAGACATCTACAAGCCACACCTCCGAGATCAGTTCCTTGAATCCCTCGGTCTTTAACCACCCGTGGTTGAATTTGAAAGGTCTAACAGGCCCAGTTCCACTCATTTCTAGTTTCAAGAAAACAGGGTGATGGTCCAAGAGCATTGAAGAGTCTACCCAGGACCGATACCTCACCGTCTTCTCTAACAATGACTCGCCAGTAAAAAATCTATTAAGGCGCTTAGCAATACGTCGCGCACCAATCCTACCATTTCTCCAGGTAGGGCATTGAGTAGCCAGCTCCACATCCACCAAATTTCCCAAACCCATCAACTCCACAAAATATTCGCTTAAACAGTCCATCTTTGAGTTCGACCCCCATATCTCACATGACGACCATGTGTAATTTAGATCACCTACTATCAACAAATTCGAGAGCTCCAAAGTACCTTCTGCCGTGACCCTGTCCCAAAAAAACACCTTATTGTTATATGGCCCATAAACATTGATAAGGTTGATTTCCTTCGGGAAACCCATACAGTAACCTGTTAAAAGAATCCCTGTAGACACGGAAAAGGCTTTTATCTTAACCTTATTTGGGTTCCAAGCCACCAAGAGACCCCTAGACAAACCCAAGGCATCCTCCAATGCCACCTCTCAATCACATTTGATTTTAAGAAAAAAAGACCTAGATTTTTGAGACGAGACCATCATCTCTTGTAGAAATATTACATCAGGCATCTCCCTATCCATTATTCTCTAAAGGGAAAGTTGTTTATGGATCCCCCCCACTCCCTTGATATTGATGGATGCACATATCATTTAGGAACTCTAGCAAGGGCTTTCATGTCTCTAAGCACCCCAGAATTTAGTGAAGACTAGGGAGGATTTTTGGTCAAGACGTTATCCATCGTTACAAGGTTGAGACCTTTCTTAACCTTCCTCACCATGTAGGTCTTAATAGGGGAAAAATATGGTTTTAATCCCCTCAATTTCCCCCCCTGAGCAGGAAAAGGAGGAGGCGAGACAAATGAGAAATTCATTGGTACAGGGTCATCTCCTGGAGGTTCTGAAGGAGGTATAGGGATGCCCCCAACGCAAGGCCCCGAGAAGATAGCTAGTGGCGTACTCCGTAGCATTCCCTTTTTAGGCTTAGCATTATCATTAAGAAATGAGAGGGAGGGATTCATGAAGGAAGGAGATGGTTCTTCTTCTTCAATTGGCCCAATGCATACCCGAGTATCAAGAACCCCCATACCCACCCCTGCACCTTTGGATGTAGAGCCCACTTCGAACCCATTACCCCCCTACAAGAATTTGGCAGTCTAGGGGAGGCCTCCATGACCTCAATCATATTTATTGAAGACAGGACGGGTTTATTGGCATGTAGACCACCGTTTATTACAGAGCCTAACTTTGGGTCTAACACCCCCCTGTAAAAAAATGTGTTTCCAAATAGCGCATACTCCCCCACTACATTCCCTTTTTTCTCCAGATATTTAACATAATCGCTATCATTATCATTCAAAGTGGACACAAAGGAAGGGTTAAGTTTGTTCAACTTACATAGAAATGGCTGGCCCGACATCTGAGTTGATTCGAGTGCCCCGCATGTTAGTAGACGAGAATCCGTATTGTCCTGGAGCTCATCACTCGAATCTTCCAAGGTCCACGTGTCCGCATCAGACGACCCAAGTTCTGCATCCGAACCCGAAGAGCTACAATTCTTCCATGAGTGTCCAATCTCACGACACACCTGCCATTAGTCTAAGGATTTTGTTATAGATCTATCCCCCAGTCTATGATGAATTTCTCCCTGAACCCCAAATCCATGTCTATTTTGACAAAGATCTTGTCGGTTCTTCTGTCGATACCCTGTAACATCCCCTCGTCTAGATGGATAAAATGACCGAGATGGTCTCCGATAGCCTTCAAGGCATCTCTATTCCAAAAGAATATTGGAAGGTCCAGCAGCAGGACCCAGATATGTCTGTAGCATAACCTCTCCGTTGTCGGATCGAACTCATAATGCCATCGCCTTAAGTACATCAAGCTGTCAGGGCCACATATCCACGTGGAGACCAGAATAAAGGTGGTGTGTTCTTCCATTCTGAAAACAAATCCATACTAGCCCTTCTGCAGCATGAAAATTGTTGGACTGTAACCCAAGATGGACCCCCAAACCCCCACTACCCAGGATTCAATCTCGCTGCTTCTCATGGCCTTGTAAATAAACTTACCAACAAGACCCCTAAGGGTCATCCCCACCATCTCCTCCAACCCCACTCCACGGCCCAAAGACATTCTATCTTCATCAAGCCACGATTTCCATTTCTTGTAAAGGCCCTTGTTTCGATGAGGAAAATGATTGCTGCCGAAAACCTTTGATTCCCCCTTGCCCAATCATTTTGACAGATTTCAATAGGGGGTGGATTTGACCATTTTATCATGCCCGACCCCAACACTAAGATTATGACGCTTATCATGTGCATCTGCTGAAACAAACATTGTGTAGCCCATAACATGCACATTACCAATAGTTCCATCCACCTCATTTGGATTTAGATCGTCATCAGGAGGGGAAACTTTCCCCATCACAACCTCACCACCTTGCATGGACCAAGCACACGACGGGTCCAGTAGGTTCAGTCGACCGATAGATAAAAAGGATTATTGGGTCCACACAAATGAACCCTTTATTTATCCCCACCCCTATTGTCATGTTCATCAACGTCGATCCCCAGGGTTTGAGAATAGCGACAAAGGGTGTCTTTTGTGTTTGTTTTTTATTCCTGAGGAATGGAGGTTTCAGTACTTCATTGTGCTATATCCACCCCACCCTTCCAGGTGACCAAGTTGTTCCACCTTTGTGGGTATTGAGTTTGTCACAATCTGCACAAGCTCAATGACAGAGACCAAGTGGCATCTTGTTAGCATTATTCCATCACCCCACTTTGTTTCCTCATCATTCCAACCACCCAGAGTCTCACCTGAGCTTCACATGAACCCAAAGACTATTCCCCCAATCTATCTACCAATCAACAAGCTTCCCCAATTCTCCCTAGCATTCTTAGTCCATTTAAAAACAAGTTTTAAGATCAAAATTGAAATTTATTTTATGTCAAAATAAAAAGAAATGTCCATTGTTTTTCAAATATCAAAGAAAAATTGATCAAAACTAACCCCATAATAAACTTAAAACTACTTTAAAAAAATCCATAATTAAAAAAACATTTCTTTAAAATAAATTAATTTACAAAATATAAGGAAACCAACGTTAAATTATAAATGAAGAACTTTTCTTTTTATTCCTGAAACCTCCACATTAATGTACAAGGTATAAGAATTCCTATGTCGAATGGTTGTAGCTTGGGTGGTTGGGACGAATGAATGTTACCCTCCCCACCTAGATTCAATTCTTATAAGTGACATGTATACTCTTGTTGAGCCTTTATGTAATGTATAAGTGAATGAATAAATGTAATCTTGATTCTCGTGTTAATTTGATAGGTAGATTAACCCTCTAACAAATGGTGAACCATCTTACAAACTTAAAAAAAAATTACTACCTTATACTTGGTACCTAGGTCTTGGGTTTAGTGTGACCCTATGCCAATACGTTACATCATGTTGTTTGAGTTTTCGTGGGAGTAACACAAATACAAGAGCAGAACTTTTAGCACTCTGGACATCATTACGGGTCGCCAAATATATTGGGTTGCCTTACCTACATATCTTTGGCGACTCCTCAGTGATTATAAATTGGGCAAAGGGGGAATCCACCCTCGACATGGTGAACCTTGAGGCTTGGTGCTACAACACAACATTGCTCATGTCCTCATTCACCTGGGTGGATTTTAGTCATGTCTGTAGGGAACATAACACGAAGGAAGACACCTTATCCAATGAGGGGTTGTGTTTGGATCTTGGTCATCTCTTGCTTACTGAATCATATGATGATGAGTTTATTGGGGAAGACTCAATCTACCTTTTTTAGAATTTGCTCATTCTACTTCAGTTATTGATCACATGGTTTTTATTGGGCTATTTCTGGTTATGCTGAGCAGCAGTTTTAGGAATTCTGAGGGTCACTTACCTGCTTGGATAAGATGTCTGGGTTCTTGTTATGTTCTTTATGTACATATCTCTTAGTGATGTATATTTTGCTCACCTATGAGAGGACCTTTACATGTATTGATACACAGGTGTTGATTGTTTTTTTGTCATCTTGGGTATTGTTTTATTTCTGATTTGTACTGTCATGTAATGTTTTTTACTGACCTGTTGGACCCATTGGAGTATAGACAGTTATTTGCTGATATACCAGGTTACCTTTGATTCAATATAATAACAAGGAACTACTTTTTTCAACTGAAAAATAAAAATAAAATTTTTATAATAAATTATTTGTAACTAAATTTTACTAATTCAAAAGTTCTTTTAAAGTAAAGTTGTTACGTTGAAACAATAACATCTCCCATCACTTCATCGCCAACTTTTAATGTTCAAGCTTTACTTCAAAAGTTGTTTTAAAGTGAAAGTTGTTACATTGAAACAATAACATCTCCCATCCCTTCATCGCCAACTTTTAATGTTCAAGCTTTACTTCATTACTTACATTTAGCGGTCAAAATTTGTTATTTTATTTTATTTGTGAAAGTTGTCGTAATAAAATAATATTTCCCATCACTTCATTACCGACCTTTAATGGTCAAACTTTGTTATTTTGTTTTATTTGTGAAAGTTGTCATATTGAAATAATATTTCCCATCACTTCATTACCGACGTTTAATGGTCAAACTTTGTTATTTTGTTTTATTTGTGAAAGTTGTCATATTGAAATAATATTTCACATCACTTCATTACCGACATTTAATGTACAAAATTTGTTATTTTATTTGTGATAATTTAGAAACTCAAGCATAAAGTTGCATGGTATATAGGGAGAAGAGTACGTTTTTTAAGGAAGGAATCAGGTAATGGAAAGGCATTACAAATGTTGATAATTATAAATATCCCATGCAACCATTAAGTTTAAAGTGTAAATTAGATATGGATGGAGTACATATAAGAAGTAACCGATTTTTTGGGAGTTGTTATAGGAGTTGTTATACGGGAAGCTACAATTGTTGAGTAATCCTATTAGATCTAAGTATGATGGGAAAAAGTGGAGTGAAAAAGTGGACATATCATCTGCTCTGGATGGCGCAGCTTAGGTGCAGTATTGGTGCACTGGTTTTTTCATGGCAGTTTTTTCCCTTTCTCCTGTAAGCCTCTACGGGGTTCTTGGGCGCCTGGGTCTGCACACCACTCCGTCGTATTGTGGGGTGGGTTGTTATTTTCGAACCTGTGTTCTGTGCAGTTTCTGGGGTGGGGTTTGGACTTGCAGGGTGGTCATTCCCAGTTGGCAGCCCCTCTTGGAGTCCCTCCCCTTCACCGGGGGACTAGTACCAACCAAGAATAAAAATAAGTGGGAAGGATTCGCTCTGTCTTGGCTGCACTGGGGGTATTTTTGTTTCGCCACCCCTGCATGGGTTTTCCGTCGTAATTTTAGTATATTTGTCTTATGTCACCTCCGGCATGTACTGGGTTGACTTCGGTCTGTCACTTTCGTTTTCCGGGGTTTGAGATTCACACTGACTTCATCCTCTTCTGTGTCTCCCCTGGTACACGGCCCTCTCGCACTGTTCTTCCTTGGGATTTCGCTCTTTCTATCTGAAGTTGGGACTCTTCCCTACCCTCCTTTCTGCTGGCCTCTCGAATTGGTATTGACTTTTGCTAACCCTACTGATTGGGTTACGGTTTCTCCCATATTATTCACAGTTTTTTGTGGGTTGACTTGGGTTTTCTATTGTCGGTTTCGGGGACCTGGGGCTCCACTCGTGGGGTTTCACTTGAGGTTCTCTTCTCCCGTAACTATGGTCCCCCGTACTTAACCCTTTCTCCGGACTATTGCTATTTTGTGGCTCCCTAGGGCTCTGCAATGGTGGCTCGTTTGTGGGATGACTTCGTCACACCTGTGTAGGTTTCGGGGATTTTGTGTTCTGTGTTATTGGGTTTACTTTTCTGTCTAGGCCTATGGCTCCTTTCTTCTAGCATTCCTCCCGGTTTGTTAGGGATTCTGTCTGGGGGGGTATGATTATCTTGGCTCTGGGACTACGGTCAGGGGTTTGGTATCCTTAAGAGCACCTTTTGTGTTGACTTTGTGGGTCATTTCCTCATGGCTGAGTTGGCTGCTCCACCTCGCTTCCATCGAAAGAGACGTGCCAAATGTATTAAGGCCCAGGAAGGTCGCTTTCGCTATGTATTGGATCATGACATCTTCATGGAGCGTGTCTCTTCTCTTTGCTCTCGTGCTATCGCTGGGAGACTTGAATATTGCAGGATGAGTAAGGCCGCCTGTGTGGAGTGGGCTTCGGAGCATTGGAAGCCACTCTTTGATTATATTCCCACTATTAGCCTGTTGTCAAATGGGTGGATAGTATTTGTATTTCTAGAAGAGGAACATTGTTCTCGTATTCTCGACGGTATCTGGTGCATTGGGAAGGGTTCTCTGGTACTTGGGCGCTGGCAATCACAATTCGACCCTCTTCGGGAAAGAATTATGAAACGCCATCTTTGTGTGTTGTTGCCACACCTCCCGTTTCCTCTTTGGAGTAGACAGATCCTGGAAGGCATTGGCAATACTATTGGTCGGTTTGTCGCCATTGAGACGGATTTTCATCTTGCATATGACAAGAGGATCACCAGGGTTCTTGTCGAGATGGAAATCCTATGCAATGAGTGCCTTCTGGTCCAGAGGCTCGACTACCTCCACGTACCATTCAGATGCAGCTGTTGCCATGCGGTTGGCCACCTGAGGAATGCTTGTCCTGACCTGCGACCTGGATGTGAAGACACGGGCTCGGATGACTCTCCAAAGGGAACCTTTCCGGTCGTCCCCTCTGAACATATGCATCTGGCTCCAGGTACCCACAATGATTCTCTTTCTCCCTCTGAAGTTGTCTCGGATTCCTTTCTAGATGCTATCGATGACTTGATTTTAAAACATTCTAAAACTTCTTTCCCTATCCCCTCATCGTCCTCCAAACCTCTAACTGATTCGCAGTCTTCGCAGCCTAAAATGACTCAGGACCTGTCACTTCCTGTTGACTCCTTGCTTCTAGCCACTGTCTCTTACTCGACTCAAGAGTCTCCTTCGGATCATGTGGACTTACCTCCTCATACTACTCCTATCCACTCACCTCACTCCTTGCATACACCTTCTCCGCAGTCCATTAAGGAACAGGCACTTCCATCATTGGCTTCATTGGTGGATTTTCCTCCTCTTCCACACCCTCAATCCCCACTGACCCATACTTCTCCCTCCCTTGGTCCTACCTCATCACCCTCATTCTCTGACCCTACAATTAAAAAATCTTTATCCATCTTTACAGCAACAACCCCATCATCCCCTTCTACTCTTCACCTCAATTCCATTCACTTCGCCAATGTGACTGTTCGGAAAAAATCTAAAGGTAAAAGGGACAATAAGGTGGACCTATCCTCAACTTCTCCTCCCTATATCCCACTATCCGTTCGCATCAACTCGTGGCAACTTAATTCGGGGACTTAGAGTGTCGTCTCCCCATCGAGATGCTTTGTGATGATGCTCTTATACTTCAATATTTGGGGTCTTGGAGGTAAGACCAAAAACCAAAACCTTCGTGCTCTCATTAAGTCTCTAGGTCCGGATATTATCCTTCTCTAGGAAACTATGTGTAGTTCTTCTCCGTCTTTATTAGCCTTTTCAAAAATCCTTCCTTCTTAGGAGTTTTGTGCAATCAGTGCGTCAGGGCTCTCAGGTGGCCTCCTCACTGCCTAGAATCCTCAAAAGGCTAAGTGTAGGGCCTATCAGACCTGTGCTGGCCTTTTGGTTCAGGCTTCTGTCCGAGGGATGCCCGCTCCTATCTCCATTCTCAATGTGTATGGTCCTTATAGGGACTGCGAACTGTTTTAGGAAAAGGCTCTGCGTGGTGGCTTACTTAGCATTCCGAATCTTGTCTTAGGAGGGGACCTCAATCTCACTCTATACTCATATGAGATTTGGGGAAATAAGGCCTCCCCGGATCCCCTCTCTCATCACTTCTTATCCCTCTTTGACTCAGTGGGTCTCGTGGACTTGGCACCTCAATATGCCGAGCCTACCTGGTGTAATGGTCGTGTGGGTGAAGATGGTATAAGTAAGCAACTTGACCATTTCTTAATATCAGACTCCTTGATTCCTTCTTTGGGGGTTCATAGGGTGTGGACCCAACGTGCAGACTTATCAGATCACTTTTTTATTTGCTTCGAATGGGATAAGAAGAGGGGCTCTTGTAACTATCCATTTAAATTCAATCGTTTGTGGCTTAGCGATCCGGCTTTCAATGATTGGTTTTTGCAGTGGTGGTCTTCTCATATCATAAGTGACAGCTCCCTAGGCATTGAGGCTATTAGCCATAAGCTGCGTATTCTTAAAGATGATACCAAGGTATATATAAAGGACAAGCTAGAATGTATGGACTCTATTACTAATTCCCTTGACTAGGCTATTGGATCGCTCCTCTCAGGCCTGTCTAATGGAATCCTTTCCATGGAAGAAATAGAACATCTGACCCGGCTCAGATCTAAGAAGTAGAAGATCATGGACCATTATCTACTTACTTGGCAACTCAAAAGTAGGACGAAATGGGCCCTTCAGGGTGATTCAAACACCAAATATTTTCATACGCTGGCATCTGGCAGGCGGAATCAAAATACGATATGGTCTCTAGCCGATGCAGATGGCAGTTGTTATGAAGATGAGGCAGCTCTTAAGGACCTGGGTAAGGCACACTTTGCTAGTATTTATAAGGATGATGGAGGAACATGTTTGGTTCAACAACTCAAGGTTGTCTTGCTATATCCTAGGATAATTCCTATCGAGCACATATCGAACCTTACCTGCCCTGTCACTCTTGAGGAGATTGAACTTTCCTTGAAGTCATTTAAAAAAGATTGGAGCCCTGGCCCGGATGGATGGCCTGTGGAGTTCTATCTGCACTTCTTTGATCTCTTGGGTCTTGAGTTATTGTCTGCTGTATATTCGACTAGGGTTTCTGGATTTATTTCTCCATCTTTGAACTCGACCTTCCTTGCACTCATTCCTAAACTGGATAAGCCTTGGACCTTTGCAGAATACAGGCCCATCTCATTATGTAATCTTATGTATAAGCTGATAGCAAAGGTCATTGCAGTTAGGATTAAGCCCTTCTTGGACTCGGGTATCTCTCAAGAACAATTTGGCTTCCTTAAAAACCGACAGATCACGGAGCCTATAGGAATTGTCCAAGAGATACTTCACTCTGTAAAAAAAAAAAATATCTGTGCCTTCATTCTCAAATTGGATCTTATCAAGGCTTTTGATCATGTGAATTGGACCTTTATCCGACTCATCTTGATCCAAATCGGGGTTCCACTTCTAAATGTCAATTGGATTATGGGTTGTCTTACCTCTACAAATTTTGCGGCCCTGATTAATGGGACCCCCTCGAAATTTTTCACTGCATCTTGTGGCATTCAACAAGGCTGTCCTTTGTCCCCTCTTCTCTTTATCCTTGTCATTGAAGGCCTTAGCCTCCTTATCACGAATGCCAGGAACAATGGTCTTATACATGGCATTCAGATAACATCTTATCTTGCCCTTACCCACCTCCTTTTTGTGGACGATGTGATGCTTATGGGTACTGGCACACTTCTGGAGTGGGCTGCATTTGATGTTATCCTGGAGACTTTTTGTAAGGCATCGGGAATGAGTATCAGTATTGATAAATCTTGCTTCCTTTACAATAATATTGATACTGTCAATCTCTTAGATATTGCCAGGGTTCTACCTTATTAGATGGAGTCGATTCTCACTGGGTTTAAATACCTTGGTTACTACCTCAAGCCACTTGGTTACAGGGTTTGCGATTGGGTTTGGCTGGTTCAGAAATTTGAAAAGAGAATCTGTAATTGGACCCACAAGCTTCTGTCCCTTGGGGGCAGGTTGATCCTTGTTCAATCGATACTCTCCAGCATACCGGTGTATTGGATGGGATTAGCTCCTATCCCTGTCTCTATCTTGCACAAGCTCAGGAGCATTATGTTTGCCTTCCTATGGGGTTCCTCTAAAAATCATCGAAGATATCATATGGTCAGTTGGCAGAAACTCTCATGGCCTAAGGAATATGAAGGTTGGGGGATACAAAATCTTCATTGGTTCAGCATATCCTTGCGCCTTAAAAATATCTGGATGGATCTGATGAAGGATGGCTTATGGCATCGTGTTCTTATCTCTAAATACTTGAAAAACCTCTCGGTGATTGATTGGCTCAGAAACAAGAGGTTCAACACTCGCAGGGTATCCATCATTTGGAGAGGTTTTTTACAGCCCCTTCCTTGGCTGGGTAGTCACCTAGCTTGGCAGGTGGGTGACGGTAAAGACATTTTGATTGGAGTGGACCCAATCATTGGTGCTCATACCTCTTACATCCTTCCTGAAGAGTTGAGAACATTCCTGGAGGACCTGGATATCAGTACTCTCTCACAGGGTCATAACATATTACCTGATGCTTAGCACTACTGGTATACGGCCGATGAGTTGGGCTTAGAAGGGTTGTGGAAAGAAGTCTAGAATGCTTATATTGAGCGTCTGGTAAATGGAGGCATTCATCTCTCTTCGCTAGCTGACTCCCTTGTATGGGATTTCAACAAAAAAGAGGGAACTATTTCTACAAAATATGCATATGAATGCATTGTTAATACTTACTCTCCTCTGGTTGGCACGCATACTGACTCTTTATTATGGAACAGTGCTCTCCCACGTAAAATTGGCTGCTTCATATGGTTGGTTATCAGGAACAAAATTCTCACTTGGGATAACCTCCAGAAAAGGGGACGGTCTAGTCCTGGCATTTGTGCACTGTGCTACTCCAATTAAGAGACCATTTCACATTTATTCTCAAAATGCATTGTTTGGAAAACTGTTCTTGGCCACATATGCGATCAGTTCCATCTTCCTTGTCCTCCTCTCGTGGATTCTCTCTCCTCATTTGTAAGGAATTGGGCTGGCAATTTTCCAAAGAATCTGTCACACAGTCTTATCCCATTTCATATGATGTGGATTATATGGAAAGCTCGGAATTTAGCCATTTTTGAAGGAAAGAAGAGGAATGTTCTCAGCATTGTCCACAAATTACATACTCTGTTCAGACTTATTCTTCTCAGCCTGTCAAAGCTAAAAAATTCAGGAAGATAGGGAATCCTCCCTGTATGTACTTCCCTTGTGGATTTTTCGATGGTGCCTCTAACAGCAAGGCAGCTGGTGTTGGATATAGCTTGTATTTGAATGAGTCTCATCATTTCGAGTTCACACTAGGGGTAGGATATGGCACCAATACTAAAGCAGAATTACTTAGCCTTTGGGAACTTCTGCTTTCTTCCCAAATGATGGGGATCCCCTTATCCCACATATTTGGTGACTCACAAGTCATCATTAATTGGGCAAAGGGATCGACTACTCTCTCCCCTCCAGATCTCTTTCACTGGTGTAGGGAGACAAAGAAGCTAATGTCTAGCTTTTCGGATCTGTTGTTCATCCATATCTACCGAGAGCACAATCGGATTGTTGACCGTCTCTCTAACATTGCTTTATCATTTTCTCCGAGTACTGGCTGTTTCTCAGAATTTATGGAGGACCAATTGGTCTCTCATGATTCCTTTCAGCTCTTTTGAGCTTGGACAGGGGAGCTTACTCCTCTAATTGATTTGTAGTTCTTGCTGCTCATTGAGTGGCCTCTTTTAGATTGCTGATCAGATCCCTTTGGTTCTCGGTAGAAGAGGCTGATGCGACTGACCCCTTTCTTGATGAGACATTAATTCTGATGGGATCCTTCGCTCTTCTGTTCAGCTTTCCCCCTGGCAGCGTCTCGAGGAGAATTATTGTCTTATGAGTTGTTTTCTTCTGAATTGTAACCCACTTCTGGGATGGCAGGATTGATGCCATTTGATTCTTATAAGAATAACAAGGACAAGCTTTTTTCTTCCTGAAAAAAAAAGTAACCGAATTTTTGGATGGTGGCACTCTACTTTATGGAAAGTGAAGACCCCGTATAACATTAAATATTTTACTGGGTTATGTTTCAATCACAAAATACTTACCTATGATTCTTTGCAACGTTGTGGTTTCATTGGATGCGAAAGATGTGTACTATGTCACAAGGCACTCGAGACGGTGGAGTATATATTTAGGGGCTGTGTGCTTTTTCAGTAGATTGGGCAGTCTTTCTGCAGTAGTCTAAACAGTCTGTGGCAATGGGTAAATATTCTAGTATTGCAGACAACTTGATGATCCAGGTTACGAAGCTTCAGTTGCAACTAGAAGTTTCTATGATCTTTATGTGGGAAGTATGACGGGCTAGAAACAATTATATTTTTCATGATACTCCTGTGATGTACACCCATATTCTTTTTAAGGCTTGTTCATATTCTGTGTATCTTTCTGCTTTGGTGAAAAAGACCGTGCATAGAAATATTTCTCTTCCACCAATGATAAATGATGCTTTGGTAGGCTTTTTTTATGGAACAGAAAAGGACGGATGCTGTGGAGCAGGCATGGTTGTTAGGATGAATATGAATCATGCTTTTTTGCTCCGTATGGATGTTGACTGTGGTACTAACACTAGATCCGAGCTTCTGGATCTATGGGGACTTTTATATTTTTCCAGTAAAAGACACATTAGGGATCTGTAGGTAATGGGAGACTCTAAGGAAATTGTGGATTGGGCTTCAAGGATCCACATTACACACTTTGTGGAACTATCACATTGGTTGAGCCAAGTGAAGGGTCTTTTCTTCCATTTCAACAATCTCCATTTTCATCATATTTAGAGGAATATAATTCCTTGGCTGATGATCTTTCTAAGCGGGCTATTGGTCTGGGGGAAGGCAAGATTGTTTGGGAAGAAATCTTAGAGGATTCCACTGTGGACTCTGGCATTCTGAATCTTTACTGACCCTCTCTCTCTAGTTGTTTTTGTAGTAGATTTTGTAGCCTCTATTTGAAGTACTATATATGCAAAACATGTATGAAGCTGTAAGTATGAGTTATAGTATTCACCTTGCTCTGAATTAGAGTTGTTTTTTCTGCAATAGCTATCTTGATAGTCGTTTGATGGATAGGGTTGTTTTAAGATGAGATGATACTCTAGCCAATATATGTAAGCAGTGTCGGTTTTTAAGACACAGTTTTATAAATATAAAGTTGTCCATTTTTGTGTGAAAAAACAAATCTACGTGAGTAAATTAGAAAAGCGAAAGTGAAGAGGAAAATGATTCGCTAGAGCAATCTACCAAATATATATTATTTATTAAACTATTTTAGTATGCTCGAACAAATCATCGACAAGTTTTTATGTTTTTTAAGAATGCGTTTGTAAAGATGGGATTTTTTTTCAAATGTTGATGATGATTGTTGATGATTCTTAATGTCAATTAAGAAAATATTTTGGTTTATTGGATCTTAAGAAAGAAAGGTAAGAAATTATTAGACTTCTTTTAAAATTTATTTATATGTTCGAAGAGATTGAAAAATATTTCTTAGAACTCTAATAATTATGATAAGATAAAAGGTTGGGAATGTTGGTATTGTGGCAAATGTTTTAAAATTAACATTTAATGTAGGCATATGAAAGACATTGTAAGAGAGTGGTTTTTATCCTCCACCGTTATAGTATCGCAAAGATGACAAATTCTTTCATCCCATGACCTTTTACGAATTGTCCAATACGTTATTGTTATTGAGAATAATCCCCAGTGGTTTAAGGTATACCATTACCAACGAAGATAGAAGATGACACTCTAATTTCCAAGGTAAATTATATGTAAAAATAGATACCTAAGGAATTGAGAAAATGGAAATACATATGATCTATTGTCTTCAAGAGCTTCTTTACACGAAAAATTTGATGTGCTTTCACCACTCCAAGCAATCTACTCGAAATATACACACAAAGAAATAATAACCTTCCTCAAATATTTAAAATAATGATAATAATCATAATCATAAAAAACAAATTTAACTATGTATTGATCTTAACTAATCTATCAAGAAACTAATTTCACCACCAAACAAGTATAAAGTGCAAAGCAATTAAATATTGAACAAAGATGTTTGAGGAAAGAGATCTTCATATTAATAAAGAGCAACAATATAGTTATACCTAATAATTATGTTGCCGTCATGTTCATCGCCTAGATTTAGGTTCCTCTTGCTTGGACTACTTATCACATTGACCTCCACTCTAAGAAACCTTGCTATTGAGGGTTGAGAAAATCGTTAAAGACTCAGGTCTCATCTGTACATGAGCAAGGAAGGGTTTGTCTAGAAAAGAATGATGATAAAAATCCAAGATTTTCTACAAACATCCAACAAAAGATTTATCAAGCTATATCTTTACCCTTCCCCAACAACTGAATCCTCTTTATACTCGCATATGCTAGTTAAAGTAGTTGGAAATGGGAGTTATGGTTGGAAAATCTCATACCTCCACTTAGCGTAAAACAAAGTGTATTTATTATACTTTTCCCTTTTAGAATCATGGACGCCTTTCTCAAGGGAAAGCGTGTATATATTTTTATTTCCTCAAGGCAACATGCGTGACTCTTTCCTTTCCTAAAGAGGAAGCGTGTATCCAATGAAACAAATGTTTTTTTTAACATATTCCTTTAGTGAAATAGATTGATCCAATTAGTCATGGCACAACCAGCAAGTTGGAGGACCAAATAATGGTATAACATATGTCTCCTATGGTATGAAGTCATCAAATAAGTTGATGGTTGAAATACATTATAATATGTTGGGACTTTAATAAGTTGAACTAGGTGGAGTGCACCAAAAGCTAAATTAGAAAGGTATCTGCAAACAAAACTATGATATTGTATTACTCTCTTTCCTAAGGTGGGCATACCCATCTCAAGTGGAAAAAAAGCTTGGCTGTGAAATTAAGTACAATACATATCCATGGAATATACATAGATTACATAATCATGGCCACAAAAAGATACACAGTGGATTCATGCCAAATAAAGATTATAACCACAAGCAAATACAAAGTGAATCTATGTCTTAGTGTACATTAGGAGAGAAACTAGAACTAAGTGATAGTACAAATTTGTTCTCCCATATGGTACCAATGTCATATAAGTAAGTGGTACTATATGTGCAGCCGAGGAAACACCATATAAATAAGATGCTACTATGAGCCAGGGTGTCCAATCCAAATTTTCCAACTGTACGAATCTATGCCATGTGAATAAAAGACCTGATGCCAAACATGGGAAAAACTAATTGATTAGCAGTCATTGATGAATACCACTAACAAATGTAAGACAACCCATTGATGATGATAATGTGTATCAAGGTATATACTACATTATAATGAGTGTGAATAGATGTCCTAACATAGAACACTTATATAATATATCAAGTAGGGGACATTGATGTATTAACACTGTCAATAGCAAGGAACCTTCCATTGATGACTACAAACCTCAAGGTATGATAAATGTCTATAAATCTCATTCCCAAAGAAGACGAGTTAGTGTTAATAGGAATATATCTATTGGAAAGAGGACAGTTGGGCATCCACCATCAATCAACGTGAGAAAATAATAAGAACCTAATTTGATTTAAAGGTCTTGGAAAAACTTGATAGAATGCACCACCAAGTATGTCTCTAGCATGCACTAATGAAAATAGTGCAAAAACAAAGACCTCCTAAGCAACAACCAATAATGAAATCTATTGACATAGGTGAGGAACTCCACCAATGGTGAAAATCAAAACCAAGTTACAACACATATCCCAATATGTGAATAGATGTATTATCATTAAACAAAGGGGAAACTGCTCAGCTAGTGAGCAATGATGATATGCCATTTTTTTAGCACAACGTAACCTACCAATGATGATATGTCATCTATTGAGCACAAGATAACCTACTAATGATTAAACTAATCCCTTAGGTGGAACCAAATCTAGTTCTATCTATCGTAATAATGTGTTGCAATTGGTAAGAGAAGGCTCACTACTAACAAGGCAATGATAAATCCTCCCATACAAGCATGAGTAAAAACAAGGACATTACGAAGAAAGCTATGATATAGGTCAATCCAAGTCATTTTACCTCATTGCCATTGTGAATAATTGGTGTTAAATGCTAGAAAAGGATCATCGTGATACTTAGTCATACTTGCAAGAGTAAAAAAATAATTATTGAGATGGAATTAGTCCAAAAATATTAAAATCTATAAAACACTAGGGTAAAAAATATGAATACATATATTAAAAAGTTGTTTTTAATTGTATTTTTTCAAAAATTGCAGCCACCAAACCTTTCAACACCAAGTTCTCCCAAAACTTCAAGAGTGAATTCGATGAGCTTGGACTAGTCAAATTGTGAATTATTGGATCTATGTGCCTCCTCATGCCCTACATTGACATGGTATTAGAGCATAGGGCATGACAAAGCTTAGTTTTGTGCATCAAACTAAAGCCTACCTGATCTTGAAGTGATGAGCAAAAGATTAGAGCCATGACATCAATATCCATTTGATTGGAAGGCCGCCTTGAAGGTACTTCCAACTTCAACACATGGAAGGCATGAGTATTGGACATTCTTGGCTGCAATAAATGGTTGAGAAGAGTAACCCAAAATTCAAGAGATTGTGGCATAACTACATTCAAAGAAGAGGGGTGCATCCAAAGCAATATTGTGTGCACTAAGGAGGAGAATCTTTCCCTCTTGACAAGAGTGAAGAAGGAGAGGAATCCATTCCCTCCTAAGAAGTTACTTCATTCAAATAAGGAGTTCACCAAGGACTTCGACAATGGATAATTTTAGGGGCTATATATAGCCCATGGGCTATATTAAGGGGGTTACAAAAATTTAGTGGGAGATTTTCTTATATGAAAATGGTTTTTCCAGCTAAAATATATTCTCCCAATATTTATTAGAAAAAAACTAAATCCAAAATGAATAGCCTCCTTTATATTAATGAGGAAAATGAAAAAAAAATCGCCCTAGCAAAATCTCCCTCCAATTTATCTTTCGCCCCCAATTTCTAGAGAAAATATACTGAAATCACTCTTTCGCCCCCAATTTTCAGTAATGGGGGCTCCCAAGGGTTATTTCTCCCTCCATTTTCCTTGTAATTTAGGCATATGGTTGCATTTACGTATATTTTTACTCAATTTCATGTGATACATTCTTTCAACACTTCATTTCCAGTATTGGAGGAAAAGTCAAGGGCTACTTTTTCTATTTATATGCTACAGTTATTCATGGTTCACCCACATCATATTGCGCTTGCAGGGTGAAGGTTATCGTTGATGCGATTCCACTTTCCATTCTTAGTTTTATCAACATTTTAGTCTTCGCATAACATCTCCATTGCAGAAAGATCAATTCTTAAAGGGGCATGCGGCACATGCAATTTATCAAAGAATTCAAACTCACATAAAGCTTTTCATCCAATAGTTAACATGGCATAGCTTTTTATCAAAAATTTTATGCTTATTATCCACAACTACAATAGATTAATATATTCTACATTTACCTTTTATCATGATTTTAGTATCATGGATGCTTTTTTAGGCCTGTTGAATTCTAGGGCACTCTTGATTCTTAGGGCTCATTCGGCATTATGCGGGTTTTATTCTATCCTAGGAGTATTTGTATGTAAAAGTGTTATAGATCTCAAAAGATATGATTTATTTTATGCCTTGTCATGTTTAAGCTATCGACTAACATTTACATGCTGTTATTAGATGCTACTCTTGATGGAGCACATGGTTTTTATATATTCAAATTGAGTTTGACCCAGTTGTTTAAAATGTGTTATTATTAAGATCTTGCTCTGCAATTATTGTTGGATATAAGGCGTTAATGAGAGTGTATATGTTCATATTTTCTATTTATTATTGTTGATTTTTGGGATGTTTGTAATAAAATAAATGCATGTTGATTATAATGGCGGGGCTAGAATGGAATGCTCATTATTTTTGTCGTCTTCTTATAGAGTTGTCCAGAGCGCACTTGTAGATTCTTTTATTTGTATTGAGAATTTCGTGACTAGTATATGTTTTTATTCTTATTGCAAAGTTTGTCAATTTTATTTGTGACATAGATTTGTCAGTGGGTTCAGGACTTGTTTTATGATATTTTTATTTTTTGTAAAGGGTCATTCAACAATAAAATGTTTTTTGGTGATTTGTTTTGATGTGTAATTGTTATCATCATCCAAAAATGGATCTAGTTATGTATGATAAATATATGATTTAGCTAGAACACGATACTTCATCTTCATCATGATTATATATAATATGTACAATGCATGTTTGACCTGAGATGTAGACATTATGTTATTTGATATCTAGTATTTTTCATTCAATGAGGGTGATAAAAAAAATTACCACGTTTTTCATGCTTTCAAAAATTTCAAGGACATGGATACAAACACCTCCTTAGTTTCTATGAGAAACAGTAGTCTTTTAATAGCGTAGTTCTAATAATATGTTTGATGATGCATTACTATGCTTTCTATTCTTGTTAGTGTATGTTCTTATTTCAAATAACCATTACAAGTTTCTTACTAACTCTAAAAATTATAAATCAAATGACATAATTCTTATTTCGATTGTCAATAAAAGAAAGGAAAAAGTGGCATTCCTATCTATAAATAGATAAGCATGTTATTTTTTCTTAAAGGGTAGATTAAAAATGAGAGATTTGGAAAATAAGATAATTCATAATTCATACACTATATTAAGGTTTTGGGTCTCGATAATACTCCACGTTGTAATAATGGTTTGTGGGTTCCATAGTCAATCCACATTGTAAAGTGTTCAATTATATCAGTTTATCGGTATGTCGAGATTTGGGTCCCCACATGTTCATTGGACCATTAAGGGACAAGATAAAAAGTGGAGTCCGTACTTTACCTGAATCTAGTTAATGTAGTTGTGCTTCACTAACACTTCTAGTTGTGAGTGACCCAATACTGCTTGTGAAATGTATAAATAAATCCCTCCTCTCCTCATTCATGCATTTTTTCATTTGATGCTCTAGGATTTGAGACATTCTGCAAGATTTGGTATATGATATTCTATTGCACTACCTTAGTGATTTTCAAAATCAAAAGCCGAGTGTTCCTAGCAAAAGATTAACCAAGACATTACAAGACTTTATAATTTGATGAAATATTTTCCAAGTGTTTACAATATTTTATAATTCAGTGCAATATTCGCCAAGATTTTACAATATCCTATAGTTTAGTGAAATATTCGCTAAGATTTTACAAGTTTCTATAATAGAATAAAAGGTTAGCAAAAAGAAAATATATACATATTATATTATGGATAAAATAGCCTTCAATTTTTCCTATATATTAGGGAGATCCGCCTATTTAATATACAAATAAATTTCAGGGGTGTTCTTAAGATTATCCTTGAATTTGATAAATCAAAGCTTCGATGCTTCTATTGTTGAAATAAGGTCCATTATGCAAGACAATCCCATGCAAGGAAGAAGAAAGGATTCATGCATCCACCACTATAGAAAAAGATGAACCTTCTAAGAATCGATCATCTAAGGAAAAGGATGGTCGAAAGGAGTATTTCCTTTAGTGGGGAGAACATTCACTATTGTATGCATGGGATCCTTCTCCCCATGCAGAGACTCACTAACTTTTTGTATGCACTCAAATTTGCAAGTAGATCAAGTCCAAGAGTCTCCAGGAATCTCCACAAGGAAACATAGATCAAGAGGGAGATCGCAAAACAATAAAAGATAAGTAATTGTGTTTTTTATCATATGCTGTTATAAAAATTAGATTTAAATTTTTTTTATTGTGTTTCATTACAGTCATATAGAAATATGAATTTTTGAGATTTGGAAATTGTGTTATAACATGATGAGCATATACATTGTTGTCTTTATGTTATTGGTAAATGGTGAAGCTCATGAAATATATGATATGCATATATATTTATAAATTTGGGGCTGCTTAGGATTTCATGAGAGATAAATACAAGGGTGTAATTTTCTGAGATATATAGGGCTGCATATAAGGCTGAAATTTTCATATGAAATTATGGCTGCATGATTATTCATGAGTTATGCACATGGGGATGCATTAAATTCTTTCATAAGATATGATATGAGACCGATATAGGATTGATATAAACACTAATATAAGGTTGCAAATCAATAAATGAGATTATAATGGGTGATTTAAAACAATTAGTTAATATCTGTACATAACTGTGTAAATCATTATCAGTATATTGAAATTATTCATGTGAATAAAAATTCATGAGTATGAAATGGTTCTATCCATTAATAATTTGTATTGTAGGGAAAATCCATATGCCTTGACTTACAAGTAAAGAATGGCATGAATGTGGAGTAATTCAGATTGATGATCATGAAAGTGAACAGATCGGGAAGTTCCTAAGTTTCTTATGAAGAAGACATAATAGATGTCTTAATACTATTTTGAGAGATGTAAAGACTCCTAAAGTTAAATTATCTTATTTACATTCACATGTCAAGAAAAAATACAAACATAGATGAGAATGAGTCTCTATAATGGAGGACCCATATTATAATTCTCACATCCTAATGGTGAGAAGGAGAAGCTAAATTCGTTATCTCCAGAAGAACAGGTGAAAATGGGTTATGTACCTCTTGTTAAAAGGAAAACTACATGATGCTCATATTCAAAAGGAAGTTGAGAACAATATTGATACATTCTTGTTACGAGTCTTGAGATTAGTAATGTGGATGTTACCAAATAAGATTTTCCTCAGTTAAAGAGAATATGCATTAGAGATCCTGAAGAGTTTTAGGATGATCGACTGTAAGTCCAGGGCCACACATATGAATATAAAATATGAATTTGATTTAAATTTGAGGTTAGTTGATATGTATTTGGTTAAGCACCAGGATCAGTTATATGTTTTTCAGTATATACATAGACATGTACAAAACATGACTTATGGTACCTACTTGGTACAAGTATATGTCGACACAAATATGTTTCGGTATGTGAAATAAAATTTTCAAAGATATATGGATTATTGACTAGTGCAGTGATCGATAAAATATCACATATGTTGCTCCAGATAGAACATGTTGTAAAGTAATGAAGCTTTATGATGGTCCTAGTCAGTGATAGCTGACACATGGTATATATCCATAGATGAGAAGCATTACTGAAATTCTCACTAACCCTCTATCTGGGACAATCTTGGTATAATACAAAGAAAGACTCATCTAGATGAAGAGGGAGCATTGATGTGCCTTCATGAGAAGCATTAGATAAAGTCCCCAAACTAGTTATTCATGGTACATGACTTAAGCAGCTAGGGGTTGTGATCTATTGTGGAGAAAATACACATGAGAAGAGACATGGTCAAATTATCAGAGACTATTAGATACTCGATAAGGTTTATAGTAATGGATTTCAGAGAATAGTTAAACCTCTTGGAGAGGTATTTTGGGTGATGCAGTATAAAGAGAAAAATAGGGAATCACTATGAAGTGATCAGGCCTTGAAGCACATCACAAATATTGACAAGGTCACAGAGGACTTCTCTAGATAGTAGAAGATTATTGAAGTTGACAAATGTTGAAGATTGAAAGAAAGCTGAAAATTTCTTTCTGCGAGATGTTACACATTTAATATGGTGTATATGATGAATTTGAAATCCATGGTTTCTAGTTTAAGAGAAACTACATTTTGGATCATATTCAGATGATGCTACTATGTATAAGTAGATGGTTGGTCTCTTATTGTACCTAGTAGACTTATTGTATTTTGTTATTATTATAAAGTATATGTTTCAGTACCCTTCAGGTACATTAAAATATGTTCTTTATTGTAATTGATATTGTTAGTATATTATAAACCCACTTCATACTTAGGATAACAATATTTAATCATTTTTTATTAAATTCCTACCTGCTAGCCTAGATAATTGGCATCCACATGCACCACTTGGTAAAATATTGCCATGTATACCCTAAGAGCACCTTTATCCTCATTTTGTTAAATCTTTCCCACTTTATTGACTGTCAGAATTAGTAACTGGGCCTTCCCGCAAATTCTGTCTTTATACTGCATTTATCCTTCTTTTCTATGGATAAGGTAAAGCTAGTCAACTAGGAAAATGTTATCTTTTTTTTCCAACCTGTCCTCCATTATTTTCTCTCCATATTGTATGGTTAGCATGTTTTTTTATCACTCATGAAAACTCACTCATGTTTCACCCAATTTGTGAGGTCCTTGACATATTTGGAAAGTGCTTTAACAACCTATGGGTCTTTATTATATTTGGTAAGTCTTCTTTATGAGCTAGCATGAGATGTCTCTCTAGAAAATTGAATTTACCTATTAAGGATGTATTATTTACGTACACTAAGTTGATCCTTATGTGGGAAGTATGCTGAACCAGGAATGATTATATTTTTGAGGATACTCCTATGATGCAGACCCATATTCTTTATAAGGTTTGTTCATATTCTGTGTATCCTACTGCTTTGGTGAAAAAGACTATGCATAGAAATATTTCTCTTCCATCGGTGATAAGTGATTCCTTGGTAGGATTTTTTGATGGAGCAAAAAAGGATGGATACTGTGGAGCAAGCATGGTTGTTAGGATGAATCTGAATCATGCTTTTTAGCTCTGTATGGATGTTGGTTGTGGTACTAACACTAGATCCCATCTTCTGGTTCTATGGGGACTTTTATATTTTTCCAATAAAAGACACGTAGGGGATCTGTAGGTGATGGGAGACTCTAAGGAAATTGTGGATTGGGCTTGAGGGATCCACATTACACACTTTGTGGAACTATCACATTGGTTGAGCCTAATGAAGGGTATTTTATTCCATTTCAACAATCTCCATTTTCATCATATTTATAGGGAATATAATTCCTTGGCTGATGACCTTTCTAAGCGGGCTATTGGTCTGGGGGGAGGCAAGATTGTCTGGGAAGAAATATTAGAGGGTTCCACTATGGACTCTGGCATTCTGAATCTTTACTGACCCTCTCTCTCTAGTTATTTTTGTAGTAGATTTTGTAGCCTCTATTTAAAGTACTATATATGCAGAACATGTATGACGATGTAAGTATGAGTTACAGTATTCACCTTGCTCTGGATTAGAGTTATTTTTTCTGCGATAGCTAGCTTGATAGTTGTTTGAAGGATAGGGTCATTTTAATATGAGATGATACTCTATCCAATGTATGTAAGCAGTGTCGGTTTTTAAGAAACAGTTTTATAAATATAAAGCTGTCCATTTCTGTGTGAAAAAAATCTACACGAGTAAATTAGAAAAACGAAAGGGGTGAAGAAAATGATTCACTAGATCAACCTACCAAATAGATATTATTCATTAAACTACTTTAGTATCCTCCAACAAATCATCAACAAGTTTTTATGTTTTTTAAGAATGTGTTTGTAAAGATGGATTTTTTTTTTAAATGTTGATGATGATTGTTCATGATTCTTAATGTCAATTAAGAAAATATTTTGGTTTATTGGATCTTAATAAAGTAAGGTAAGAAATTATTAGACTTCTTTTCAAATTTATTTATATGTTTGAAGAGATTGAAAAATATTTCTTAGAACTCTAGTGATTATGATAAGATAAAAAGTTGGGAATGTTGGTATTATGGCAAATGTTTTAAAATTAACATTTAATGTAGGCATATGCAAGACATTCTAAGATAGTGGTTTTCATCCTCCACCGTTATAGTATCACAAAGATGGAAAATTATTTCATTCCATGACCTTTAACGAATTTTCCAATGCACTATTGTTATTGGGAATAATCCCCAATGGTTTAAGGTATACCATCACCAAAGAAGATAGAACATGACACTCTAATTTCCAAGGTAAATAAATTATATTTAAAAATAGATACCTAAGGAATTTAGAAAATGGAAATACATATGATCAGACTATTATCCTCGCGAGCTTCTTTACACGAAAACTTTGATGCGCTTTCACCACTCCAAGCAATCTACTCGAAATATACACACAAACAAACAACAACCATCCTCAAATATTTAGAATAATAATCATAATCATAATCATAAAAAAAATTTAACTATGTATTGATCTTAACTAATCTATCGAGAAACTAATTTCACCACCAAACAAATATAAAGTGCAAAGCAATTAAATATTGAACAAAGATGTTTGAGGAGAGAGATATTCATATTAATAAAGAGAAACAATATAGTTATACCTAATAATTATGTTGCCATCATTTTCATCGCCTAGATCTAGGTTCCTCTTGCTTGGACTACTTATCACATTGAACTCCACTCTAAGAAACCTTGCTATTTAGGGTTGAGAAAATCGTTAAAGAATCAGGTCCCATCTCTCAACAAGCTAATCATATACATGAGAAAGGGTTTGTGTAGAAAAGAATGAGGATAAAAATCCAAGATTCTCTACAAACCTCCAACAAAATATTTATCAAGCTATCTCTTTACCCTTCTCCAACAATTGAATCCTCTTTATACTCACATATGCTAGTTAAGGTAATTGGAAATGGGAGTTATGGTTGGAAAATCTCATACCTCCACTTAGGGTAAAACAAAAAGTGTATTTATAATACTTTTCCCTTTTAGAATCATGTACGCCTTTCCTAAAGGGAAAGCGTGTATATATTTGTATTTCCTTAAGGCAACATGCATGACTCTTTCCTTTCCTAAAAAGGAAGCATGTATCCAATGAAACAATTTTTTTTTAACATATTCCTTTAGTGAAATAGATTGATCCAATTAGTCATGGCACAACCAACAAGTTGGAGGACCAAATAATGGTATAACATATGTCTCCTATTGTATGAGGTCATCAAAGAAGTTAATGGTTGAAATACATTATAATATGGCGGGACTTTAATAAGTTGAACTAGGTGGAGTGCACCAAAAGCTAAATTAGAAAGGTACCTGCAAACAAAACCATGACATTTTATTACTCTCTTTCCTAAGGTGGGAATACCCATCTCAAGTGGAAAAAAAGCTTGGCTGTGAAATTAAGTACAATATGTATCCATGGAATATACATAGATTGCATAATCATGGCCACAAAAAGATACGCTGTGGATTCATGCCAAATAAAGATCATAGCCACAAGCAAATACAAAGTGAATCTATGTCTTAGTGTACATTAGGAGAGAAACTAGAACTAAGTGATAGTACAAATTTTTTCTCCCATATGGTACCAATGTCATATATGTAAGTGGTACCATATGTGCAGCCAATGAAACACCATAGAAATAAGATGCTACTATGAGCCAAGGTGTCCAATCCAAATTTTCCAACTCTACGAATCTATGCCATGTGAATAAATGACCTGATGCCAAACATAGGAAAAACTAATTGATTAGCAGTCATTGTTGAATACCACTAACAAATGTAAGACAACCCATTGATGATGATAATGTGTATCAAGGTATATACTACATTATAATGAGTGTTAATAGATGTGTTGACATAGAACACTTATATAATATATCAAGTAGGGGACATTGATGTATTATCGTTGTCAATATTAAGGGGCCTTCCATTGATGACTACATACCTTAAGGTATGATAAATGTCTATAAATCTCATTCCAGAGAAGACAAGTTAGTGTCAATAGGAATATATCTATTGGAAAGAGGACAGTTGTGCATCCACCATCAATCAACATGAGAAAATAATATGAACCTAATTTGATTTAAAGGTATTGGAAAAACATGATAGAACGTGCCACAAAGTATGTCTCTAGCATGCACTAATGAAAATAGTGCAAAACCAAAGATCTCCTAAGCAACAACCAATAATGAAATCTATTGACATAGGCGAGGAACTCCACCAATGGTGAAAATAAAAACCAAGTTACAACACATATCCCAACATGTGAATAGATGTATTATCATTAAACAAAGGGAAAATTGCTCAGCTAGTGACCAATGATAATATGCCATTTTTTGAGCACAACGTAGCCTACCAATGATGAAAAAACTAGTGACCAATGATGATATGTCATGTATTGAGCACAAGATAACCTACTAATGATTAAACCAATCTCTTAGGTGGAACCAAATCTAGTTCTATCTATCGTAATAATGTGTTGTAATTGATAAGAGAAGGCTCACTAGTAACAAGGCAATGATGAATGCTCCCTGCATACTAGCATGAGTAAAAACAATGACATTACAAAGAAAGCTATGATATAGGTTAAACCAAGTCATTTTACCAAATTGTCATTGTGAATAATTGATGTTAAATGCTAGAAAAGGATCATCGTGATACTTACTCATACTTGCAAGAGTAAAAAAATAATTATTGAGATGGAATTAGTCCAAAAATATTAAAATCTATAAAACACTAAGGTAAAAAATATGAATACATATTTTAAAAAGTAGTTTTTAATTGTATTTTTTTAAAAATTCTAGCCACCAAACCTTTCAACACCAAGTTCTCCCAAAACTTCAAGAGTGAATTTGATGAGCTTGGACTAGTCAAATTGTGAATTATTGGAGCTATGTGCCTCCTCATGCCCTACATTGACATGGTATCAGAGCATATGGCATCAAGGAACTTAGTTTTGTGCATCAAACTAAAGCCTACATGATCTTGAAGAGATGAGAAAAATATTAGAGCTATGACATCAATATCCAGTCGATTAGAAGACCACCTTGAAGGTACTTCCAACTTCAACACATGGAAGGCAAGAGTATTGGACATTCTTGGCTGCAATAAATGGTTGAGAAGAGTAACCCAAAATTCGAGAGATTGTGGCATAACTGCATTCAAAGAAGAGGGGTGCATCCAAAGCAATATTGTGTGCACTAAGGAGGAGACTCTTTCCCTCTCGACAAGAGTGAAGAAGGGGAGGAATCCATTCCCTCCCAAGAAGTTATGTCATTCAAATAAGAAGGATTTCACCAAGGACTTCGACCATGGATAAGTTTAGGGGCTATATATATCCCATGGGCTATATTAAGGAGGTTACAAAAATTTAATGGGATATTTTCTTATATGAAAATGGTTTTTCTAGCTAAAATATATTCTCCCAATATTTATTAGAAAAAAACTAAATCCAAAATGAATAGCCTCCTTTATACTAATGAGAAAATGGAAAAAAATCGCCCTAGCAAAATCTCCCTCCAATCTATCTTTCGCCCCCAATTTCTAGAGAAAATCTACTAAAATCATTCTTTCACCCCCAATTTTCAGTAATGGGGGCTCCCAAGGGTTATTTCTCCCTCCTTTTTCCTTGTAATTTAGGAATATGGTTGCATTTACGTATAGTTTTACTCAATTTCATGTGATACATTCTTTCAGCACTTGATTTCCAGTATTGGAGGAAAAATCAGGGGCTACTTTTTTTTATTTATATGCTACAGTGATTAATGGTTCACCCACATCATATTGCGCTTGCAGGGTGAAGGTTCTCGTTGATACGATTCCACATTCCATTCTTAGTTTTATTGACATTTTAGTCTTTGCATAACATCTCCATTGCAGAAAGATCAATTCTTAAAGGGGCGTGTGGCACATGCAATTTATCAAAAAATTCAAACTCACATAAAGCTTTTCATCCAATAGTTAACATGGTATATATTTTCATCAAAATTTTTATGCTTATTATCCACAACTACAATATATTAATATATTCTACATTTACCTTTTATCATGATTTTAGTATCATGGATTCTTTTTTAGGCGTGTTGAATTCTGGGGCACTCTTGATTCTTAGGGCTCATTCGATGTTATGAGGGTTTTATTCTATCCTAGGAGTATTTGTATGTTTAAGTGTTATAGACCTCAAAATATATGATTTATTTTATTCCTTATCATGTTTAAGCTATCGAATGACATTTACCTGATGTTAGTAGATGCTACTCTTGATGGAGCACGTGGTTTTTATATATTCAAATTGAGTTTGACCCAGCTTTTTAAAATGTGCTTTTATTAGGATCTTGCTCTACAATTATTATTGGATATAAGGCGTTAATGAGAGTGTATATGTTCATATTTTCTATTTATTATTGTTGATTTTTGGGATGTTTGTGATATAAATGAATGCATGTTTATTATAATGGCGGGGCTAGAATGGAATGCTCATTATTTTTGTTGTCTTATTATAGAGTTGTCCAAAGCACACATGTAGATTCTTTTATTTGTATTGAGAAGTTTGTGACTAGTATATTTTTTTATTCTTATTGCAAAGTTCCTCAATTTTATTTGCGACGTAGATTTTTCAGTGGGTTCAGTACTTGTTTTATGATATATTTGTTTTTTGTAAAGGGTCATTCAACAATAAAATGTTTTTTGGTGATTTGTTTTGATGTGTAATTGCTATCATCATCCAGAAATGGATCTAGTTATGTATGCTAAATATATGATACTTCATCACGATACTTCATCTTCATCATGATTGCATATAATATGTACAATGCATGTTTGATCTGAGATGTAGACATTATGTTATTTGATATCTAGCCCTTTTCATTCAATGAGGGCGATAAAAAAAATTACCACATTTTTCATGCTTTCAAAAATTTCAAAAATTTCAAGGACATGGATACAAACACCTCCTTAGTTTCTATGAGAAAATGTAGTCTTTTAATAGCATAGTTATAATAATATGTGTGATAATGCATTACTGTGCTTTCTATTCTTGTTAGTGTATGTTATTATTTCCAATAACCATTACAAGTTTCTAACTAACTCTAAAAATTCTAAATCAAATGACATAATTCTTATTTTGATTGTCAATTAAAAAAAAGGAAAAAGTAACATTCGTATCTATAAACAGATAAGCATGTTATTTTTTCTTAAAGGGTAGATTAAAAATGATAGATTTGGAAAATAAGATAATTGGGAATTCATACACTATAGTAAGGTTTTGGGTCTCAATAATACTCCACGCTGTAATAATGGTTTGTGGGTTCCATAGTCAATCCACATTGTAAAGTGTTCAATTATATCAGTTTATCGGTATGTCAAGATTTGGGTCCCCACATGTTCATTGGACCATTAAGGGATGGGATAAAAATTGGAGTCCCCACTTTCCCTGAATCTAGTTAATGTAGTTGTGCTTCACCAACACTTCTAGTTGTAAGTGACCCAATACTGCTTTTGAAATGTATAAATAAATCCCTCCTCTCCTCATTCATGCATTTGTTCTTTTGATGGTCTAGGATTTGAGACATTCAAGCTTTGGTATATGATATTCTATTGCACTACCTTAGTAATTTTCAAAATCAAAAGCCGAGTGTTCCTAGCAAAAGATTAACCAAGACATTACAAGACTTTATAATTTGATGAAATATTTTCCAAGTGTTTATAATATTTTATAATTCAGTGAAATACTAGCCAAGATTTTACAATATCTTATAGTTTAGTGAAATATTCGCTAAGATTTTACAAGATTCTATAATAGAATAAAAGACTAGCAAAAAACATGTATATACATATTATATTATGGCTAAAATAGCCTTCAATTTTTCCCACATATTAAAAAGATCCGCCTATTTATTATACATATAAATTTTAGGGGTGTTCTTAATATTATCCCCGACTTCAACAAATCAAATATTCGATTCTTCTATTGTTGAAATAAGGTCCATTATGCAAGACAATCCCATGCAAGGAAGAAGAAAGAAGAAAGGATTCATGCATCCACCACTATAGAAAAAGATGAACCTTCTGAGAATAGATCATCCAAGGAAAACGATGGTCGAAATGAGTATTTCCTTTAGTGGGGAGAACATTCACTATTGTATGCATGTGATCCTTCTCCCCATGCAGAGACGCACTAACATTTTGTATGCCCTCAAATTTGCAAGTAGATAAAGTCCAAGAGTCTCTAGGAATCTCCATAAGGAAACATAGATGAAGAGGGAGATCACAAAACAATGAAAGATAAGTACTTGTATTTTTTATCATATGTTGTTATAAAAATTAGATTTAAAAAGTTTTGAATGTGTTTCATTACAGCCATATAGAAATATGATTTTTTGGGATTTGGAAATTGTGTTATAACATGATGAGCATATACATTGTTGGCTTTATGTTATTGGTAAATGGTGAAGCTCATGAAATATATGATATGCATAAATAATTATGAATTTGGGGCTGCTTAAAATTTCATGAGAGATGAATACAAGGCTGTAATTTTCTTAGATATATAGGGCTGCATATAAGGCTGAAATTTTCATATGAAATTACGGCTCCATGATTATTCATGAGTTATGAACATGGGGATGCATTAAATTATTTCATAAGATATGAGATGAGACTGATATAGGATTGATATAAACACTAATATAAGGCTGCAAATCAATAAATGAGATTAGAATGGGTTATGTTAAAACAATTAGTTAATATTTGTACATAACTGTGTAAATCATTATCAATATATTGAAAGTATTCATGTGAATAAAAATTCATGAGTATGAAATGGTTCTATCCATTGATAATTTGTATTGTAGGGAAAATCCATATGCCTTGACCTAGAAGTAAACAATGGCATGAATGTGGAGTCATTCGGATTGATGATCCTGAAAGTGAACAGATCGGGAAGTTCCTTTGTTTCTTATGAATAAGGCATAATAGATGTCTTAATACTATTTCGAGAGATGTAAAGACTCATGAAGTTAACTTATCTTATTTACATTCATATGTCAAGAAAAACTTCAAACATAGATGAGAATGAGTCTCCGTAATGGAGGACCCATATTATAATTTTCACATCCTAATGGTAAAAAGGAGAAGCTAAATTCGTTATCTCTAGAAGAACCGGTGAAACTGGGTTATGTACCTCTTGTTAAAAGGAAAACTACATGATGTTCATATTCAGAAGGAAGTTGAGAACAATATTTATACATTCTTGTTGCAAGTATTGAGATTAGTAGTGTGGATGTCACCAAATAATATTTTCCTCAATTAAGGAGAATATGCTTTAGAGATCCTGAAGAGTTTTAGGATGATCGACTGTAAGTCTAGGGCCACACATATGAATATAAAATATGAATTTGATTTAAATTTGAGGTTAGGTTATATGTATATGGTTAAGCCCCAGGATTAGTTATATATTTTTCAGTCTATACATAGACATGTACAAAACATGACTTATGGTACCTACTTGGTACAAGTATATGTCGACACAAATATGTCTCGGTATGTGAAATACAATTTTCAAAGATATATGGATTTCTGACTAGTGCAATGATTGAGAAAATATCACATATGCTACTCTAGATAGAACATGTTGTAAATTAGTGAATCTTTATGATGGTCCTAGTCAATGATATCCGAGACATGGTACATATCCATAGATGAGAAGCATTACCAAAATTCTCACTAAGCCTCTATCTGGGACAATCTTGGTATAATACAAAGAAAGACTCATCTAGTTGAAGAGGGAGCATTGATGTGCCTTCATGAGAAGCATTAGATAAATTCCCCAAACTAGTTAGTCATGGTACATGACTTAAGTAGCTAGGGGTTGTGATCTATTGTGGAGAAAATCCACATGAGAAGAGACATGGTCAAATTATTAGAGACTATTAGATACTCGAGAAGGTTTATAGTAATGGATGTCAGAGAATAGTTAAACCTATTGGAGAGGAATTTTGGGTGATGCCGTATAAATAGAAGAATAGGGAATCACAATTAAGTGATCAAGCCTTGAAGAACATCACAAATAATGACAAGCTCACAGAGAATTTCTCTAGATAGTAGAAGATTCTTGAAGTTGACAAATGTTGAATATTGAAAGAAAGATGAAACTTTCTTTCTGCAAGATGTTACACATTTAACATGGTGTATATGATGAATTTGAAATCCATGGTTTCTAGTTTAAGAGAAACTACATTCTGGATCATATTCAAATGATGCTACTATGTATAAGTATATGGTTGGTCTATTAATGTACCTAGTAGACTTATTGTATTTTGTTCTTATTGTGAAGAATACATTTGAGTACCCTTAAGGTACATTAAAATATTTTATTTATTGTAAATGATACTATTATTATATTATAAACCCACTTCATACTTATGATAACAATATTTTATCATTTTTTTTATTAAATTCCTACCTACTAGCCTAGATAGTTGGCATCCACATGCACCACTTGGTAAACTCTTGCCATATAGACCCTAGGAGCACCTTTATCCTGATTATGTTGGATCTTTCCCATTTTATTGACTCTTAGAATTAGTAACTGGGCCTTCCTACAAATTCTGTCTTTATACTTTGTTTATCCTTATTTTCTATGGATAAGGTAAAGCTAGTCAACTAGGAAACTGCTATCTTTTGTTTCCAACCCATCCTCCATTATTTTCTCTCCATATTCTATGGTTAACATGTTTTTTAATCACTCATGAAAACTCACTCATGTTTCACCCAATTCCTGAGGTCCTTGACATATTTGGAAAGTGCTTTAGCCACTTATGGGTCTTTATCATATTTGGTAAGTCTTCTTTATGAGCTAGCATGAGATGTCTCCTAAGAAAATCGAATTTACCTATGAAGGATGTATTATTTACGTACACTAATTTGATCAATAATACGGAAAGATATTGGATCATTATTCACTTCTCTTGTATCCAATCTTACTATTCATATCTCTATTTTCTTTGGGCATGCTTGTGAGAATTATCTTTGTATCTAGATATACATCATGTGCTTCTTCTTATCATCAAGGATATATTTCTTCATAGTATCAGAGCTTCAATATCTACATGGTATCAAAGCACAAGGTTATTCAAGTTCAACAGAGATGAGGAGCTATATGTTCTATCTATTAGAGTGCATCTAGTCTCCTACTCCTCTTTGAAGAAGAGTTTGTTATTAAGTTTACAAGATTTTATCCTAGTTTTATTTATGGATGTTGCAGAGAGTATATTCTTGAGCGCATCAAAATCTCAGTATGGATTCTTCTTCAGCTATGATCCTGAATCCCTTCAACTATCATTCTGGAAAGACAAAATTGGCATTCTATTGCATAATAAGGGACTTTATAGATCTTCTATGGCATTAGAAAATGAACCAAATTCAGTTGTTGAGAAAGTTGTGTCATAATAGGTTGGATGAAGCCTATGGATTTCTTTGCCTCTCTATTTCTCTTGATATACTCTTTCATATAGATGGCTTGACCACTCCAAACCAAGTATGGACCAAACTTGAGTCTCTCTTTGGATTTCAAGATGAGTTAAGAGTGCATCAGTTGGAGAATGAGTCATTCTCATTGAGTCCAAGCAGTTTTGATTCTATTGAATGTTCATTTACCAAATTCAAGTCACTTGTTCTACTGCTCAAGCAATGTTGGATTGAGGAAAATGACAATCAATTTATCCTTTCCATATTATCAAAATTGGGTCCTGAATATTCAGTTTTTGTATCTACTTTTCATGCATTAGGCTTGCTATTTGTAATTGGAAATTGCCTTCTTTGAGTACATTCTTTGATTCACTAAATAAGGAGAAAGATAAATTGATCCAGATCAGTGCTCTTAGATATCCTAAGGGAAAGTATAATGCTCTCATGTTTCAAGGAATCAATATTAACAAATCAAAAGAGAAGCAAATTGTGAAAGAGAAGAAGCCAAAGTCAAAAATTGAAGATGAAAGTTAGAATCCTACTGATGAAGGTTCAATGAAGAAAGTCAAGAAGAAAGGAGGTACATCCAAGTGTTCTGATTGTAGAAAGGGATTTAATCTTGAGAATAAATGTTTCAAGAATAATATGGACATCATGTCTCAACTTCTTGAGAAGCACAACATTGAAGTTCCAGATGAGCTAGAGAAGCCTGGTGATTCTTCAGAGCACTGTCATCGTGCACAGTTCCAAGGTGATATAAACAATGACTTGAGTGAAAGAGTTAAATAATTTCCTCACATCATTCAAATGGTTATAATTCTGATTTAGAAGCATATTTTCAGGTTTATATGCATGTCATGAAACCATCCCTACCATCTACCATACCTATGAATACTCCTAAGACTATATAAACCCCAAGTTCACTAGTTGATTCCTTATTGGTTTCTTATGTAGTGTAACTTATATCAAATGGTTTCAAGTATTGCCTATTTTTCATTGGATCGTTATACATGAAATTAGTCATCATTATACTTATATTACACATGTTTGTATCTGTTCTAAAAAATTATGGTTCATATCTCAATTCCATCCATCATTCAAATTCTTACACTCATCAGTTTTCCCTAGTTGCTCATACTTTTCCTAGTCTAGCCCTATATCCTCATGTAAACACTGAATCCTTTATCTTTTATGTTCCATATGATAATATTTATGATATATCAGAGTATTTTTATCCTCATATCATATATGGGAAGGTGCTACATCATATTGGAAGAAAGATATGTGATCCACATCACAATTTTGCAGCTATACACAGAACTGATTGTGTTACTGTTTGTCTTAATTTTTGTACTCTTTGGGAAGGAGTATGCACAAATATATTTTCATTTTTAGATTTTTTTTTAGATCATATTCTTTTATCAGCAAGAATCATCTATATATTTCTCCTACTTCATTAGATGATGAGATACAAGGAGTCTCTCCTCTTCTTTCTTGCAAATTCTACACTCTAGCACATGATCATTGAGTTCATGATTTCTTCATCAAAGCATTTCAATAGAAACCATTCATTCATCTCATTAAAATGAAGATAAATACTTAATTGAATATATATTTCAATTTTTGTTCCTTGTCCTTTATTGAGGGAAGATTTTCCCCATGTCGTTTTGCTTCTTTCCTCACTTTTATGGACAAAATAATTGTAAAGGGTGACCATAACTGTAATGTCCCTCTTAGCCCCTTGTTGCTAAGAGGTGCGGAAAAGGGGGGGGAATTTTCATTTTTTTTGTATTACAAATGGGTCCAACCTGTTAGCAGATGTATCTCATGCTGAATTTCTCTCGTTGGTGGTAACCCTTTCGGATCTTGAAATAAATCATCATAATCAGAAATAATCTCAATCAGTTCAGATTTATGTTTAGGATCACATCCTTCAAAAGATTTATAGATCTCATCATTTTTCACCTTAACCATCATTAACAAAAAATTCTTACTAGCATTTACTAGCCTCTTCATTTGTCCTGCAGAGACTATTGCTAGATTTGCTTTTGTCTTATGTGCTCGTACAATATATTCCACACCATCTTTAAAAAGATGATACTTATTCTGCTCTCTATAAAAGACTGCTTTCCGGTCATACAAATATGGACTCCCAAGTACAATTCCACAAATGTCAAGTGGTACTACATCCAATTCTACCTCATCCATGAACTTTCCAGTAATTGCAAACTTTAATACACATTTCTTTGTAACTTGAAATTGTGTATCATTAGTAACCCAACTAAGAGGATAGGGTTTTTCATGAGGCATAGTAACTAAATGCAATTTCTTAACCACTTCTTCTGATATCAAATTTACTTGTGAACCACTATCAAACAATGTATCAATCTTTGTGTGATTTGCAATGACACGAACATGAAACAATGCACTTCTATTTTTATCATTTTGCTTAGAAGTAGATGGCAGATTTGTACTTGCACTAGAACTTGATTTTGCATCAATGGGAAGTGAGATACTTTTATTCTTACCTTGGATTCCGACAGCTGTAACCTTTGTTTCATCACCTGAATCAGATCCCAAGTCTTGAATAACTACTACAGTAGCTTTTGCTTTGCCTTTATCTTTGTTTCCTCCGTACTTCTTTGGCCTTAACTTCGGATGAAGTTTCCAACACTTAGAGACATCATGTCCCTTCTAACAATGCGAACATGTAGGCTTTTCACCTTCTTTCTTAAAAGTAGCCATATTTTTTTTTCCTTATCTTTACCTTTCGATTTGCTGTCAAATTTAAATGATTTCTTCACAAAAGTATCAATAGTATACTTACCCCTAGCTTCTAAATGTGTATCTTGAACACATACATCATCCAAATTACTGGGGTTAAACATCAACAAAGTATGTCTCAAATAAGAATGCATGCCAGCAATGTACTTAAGAAGAGTTTCCTGTGTATCTAATGAAACATTCAATGCAATAGCCCTCTTTCTGAATTTATGAGTATAGTCTTGAATATTTTGTCCTTTAGCTTGTCTAAACATTTTCCAACTCATGGTTAATTGTTGAATATGTCCCAAAGGATAAAATTGCTTCCTTAATACTTCAATGAATTCATTCCAAATTGAAATAATTTTACCGTTCTTTCGAAGATCTTGCTGAATCTTGCTCTCCCACCAAGTAAGAGCCATACCACTCATTCTTAAAGTGGCCAATTGAATTCTGGAAGGGTCATCAGTAATTCCCTGCACCCTGCAATATACTTCAAGCTGCTTGATCCAATTGTCTAACTTTTCAGCATCTAAATCTCCATTATAACTTGGTAATTCAAATTTTACATCCAATTTGAAACAAGGCATATTAGGATTTGCATTATTTGAATGAGAAGTATGAGAAGAAGAGAAAGTTGGATTAGTATCAGGAGGATCACCATCACCTCCTACTCTTTTACCCTTTTCTTCCTTCTTCACTTCGGCATCTTTGGATGAAGATCCTTCTTCTTTCTTCTTCCTTTCTGCACGCTCATCAAGAAGAATTTCCATCATGGCTTTCATGCTAATAAAAGCCTCCAAAAACTCAGTTTCAGAAATAACAGGTTTTTCCTGTTCTGTATGTCCTTCTTCTTCCCCTCATGGAGAAGACATGGTTCTTGAGAATGTTCTCCTTGAGCCAATCTCAGGATCTCCTTTAATTAATTCTCCTTCACCAAGCTTTAACTTGGACCTGGTAAGCATTCACAAACTTGCACAAGTAGTTAACTTGCTCTGATACCATAACATGATCCGTCGGATCTCAACTTGAGTGCATTAAATTTTTTTAAAGAATGCGTTTACCAGTTTGCTTAATTCATGAAACAGCATTAACTGAAATTAAATGCTTAAACAGAAATGAAAAGTAAAATTGATAACCAGATGTGGAAAAAAAACACAGAATCGGAGAGTCACAAATAGAAGTTGATAACGGAGTTCACCCCCTTCACTGGGCTACGTCTCCAGGTCCCTCTCCAATGGGTACCGATCCAATTAATCTCTTTAAAATGGTACAAACATGGTTCTGGAATCAACTTCAACAACTGTAAACAGAATGTTGTACAAAGTCTTCAAGACCACTCTTCTGGAAATTACAATTAGCCTTCAAAAGGCAAAGAAAGCTAAAATTATAACAGAAAATGTCGACTTCCACAGCAACAGCATCTGGACACTTCACAGAAAAACTCTCCGTGCTTCTCTCTGCAAGCTTCTCATAACAGAAAAGTGATGCTCAGTGCTCTAAACACTCTGAACCCCCCTTCACTGTGGCCCAAATCGTCTATTTAAGCGTTCAGTGGGAGGATAAGTAATGGGTTCGACTCGTCTGCTACCCATCTTTTCATATTCCATATGATACATTTTAATTTCCATCGAAACGTTTCAACTAGCTGTACATTACATTCATTTATGTTCCGCCAAATGTGGCAGCGGTTCCCAATGGTTCCATCTAATACCATATATGGTATTGCTATCCCGCCACACAATGGATATCCGTCACCTTTTAGAGCTATTCCAAATGTTATATCCGCTGTCGCAGCATATAACTAAACTCCACAAATGTCGCAGCATACGTGACCGTACACCCTCATCTAACTGCCATAATAGTGCCATTTAACCGTGCACAAGACCGCTAGAGGGTATACACTTGACCGCGTGGGCTTTTCTCGAACCATTCGAAGTTCCACTTGATGGTGTGCAAGACTGCTAGAACGTTGCCACTAACTGCGTGAGCATGTTACAAACCATTTTACATTACCTCTTGACAATGCACAAATCGCCAGATGCGCACCATGCGATGCTATGTTGAACCACGCACCATGCGATGTTATGTCGAACCGCGCACCATGCGATGCTATGTCGAACCATGCACCATGCGATGTTATGTCGAACCGCGCACCATGCGATGCTATGTCGAACCATGCACCATGCGATGTTATGTCGAACCGCGCACCATGTGAGGTTATGTCGAACCGCGCACCATGCGAGGTTATGTTGAACTGCGCACCATGCGATGCTATGTCGAACCGCGCACCATGCGATGTTATGTCGAACCGCGCACCATGTTTAGCATATGAGTTAAAAACATATGTTATGTTCTTTGAACCATAGAATAATAACCATTGTACCATATTGGATCAGTGTAATTTTTGAAGATGAATAATCCACCGGATCAATTTGTGACGTAGATTTGTCAGTGGGTTCAAGACTTGTTTTATGATATTTTTGTTTTTTGTAAAGGGTCATTCAACAATAAAATGTTTTTTGGTGATTTGTTTTGATGTGTAATTGCTATCATCATCCAGAAATGGATCTATTTATGTATGATAAATATATGATTTAGCTAGAACACGATACTTCATCTTCATCATAATTGTATATAATATGTACAATGCATGTTTGACCTAAGATGTAGACATTATGTTATTTTATATCTAGTATTTTTCATTCAATGAGGGTGATAAAAAAAAATTACCACCTTTTTCATGCTTTCAAAAATTTCAAAAATTTCAAGGACATGGATACAAACACCTCCTTAGTTTCTATGAGAAAAAGTAGTCTTTTAATAGCGTAGTTCTAATAATATGTTTGATGATGCATTACTGTGCTTTCTATTCTTGTTAGTGTATGTTCTTATTTCCAATAACCATTACAAGTTTCTAACTAACACTAAATTTCTAAATCAAATGACATAATTCTTATTTAGATTGTCAATAAAAGAAAGGAAAAAATGGCATTCGTATCTATAAACAGATAAGCATGTTATTTTTTCTTAAAGGGTAGATTAAAAATGAAATATTTGGAAAATAAGATAATTTAGAATTCATACACTATATTAAGGTTTTGGGTCTCAATAATACTCCACGTTGTAATAATGGTTTGTGGGTTCCATAGTCAATCCACATTGTAAAGTGTTCAATTATATCAGTTTATCGGTATGTCAAGATTTGGGTCCCCACATGTTCATTGGACCATTAAGGGACGAGATAAAAAGTGGAGTCCCCACTTTACCTGAATATAGTTAATGTAGTTGTGCTTCACTAACACTTCTACTTGTGAGTGACCCAATACTGCTTGTGAAATGTATAAATAAATCCCTCCTCTCCTCATTCATGCATTTTTTCATTTGATCGTCTAGGATTTGAGACATTCAAGATTTGGTATATGATATTCTATTACACTACCTTAGTAATTTTCAAAATCAAAAGCCTAGTGTTCCTAGAAAAAGATTAACCAAGACATTACAAGACTTTATAATTTGATGAAATATTTTCCAAGTGTTTACAATATTTTATAATCCAGTGCAATATTCGCCAAGATTTTACAATATCTTATAGTTTAGTGAAATATTCGCTAAGATTTTACAAGATTCTATAATAGAATAAAAGATTAGCAAAAAGAAAATATATACATATTATATTATGGATAAAATAGCCTTCAAATTTTCCTATATATTAGGGAGATCCAGCTATTTATTATACATATAAATTTCAAGGGTGTTCTTAAGATTATCCTTGACTTTGACAAATCAAAGCTTCAATGCTTCTATTGTTGAAAGTATTGAAAGTATTCATGTGAATATATTTGTACATAACTGTGTAAATCATTATCAATATATTGAAAGTATTCATGTGAATAAAAATTCATGAGTATGAAATGGTTCTATCCATTAATAATTTGTATTGTAGGGAAAATCCATATGCCTTGACCTACAAGTAAAGAATGGCATGAATGTGGAGTCATTTAGACTCGATGATCATGAAAGTGAACAGATCGAGAAGTTCCTATGTTTCTTATGAAGAAGACATAATAGATGTCTTAATACTATTTTGAGGAATGTAAAGACTCCTGAAGTTAAATTATCTTATTTACATTCATATGTCAAGAAAAAATACAAACATAGATGAGAATGAGTCTCTGTGATGGAGGACCCATATTATAATTCTCACATCCTAATGGTGATAAGGAGAAGCTAAATTCGTTATCTCCAGAAGAACCGGTGAAAATGGGTCATGTACCTCTTGTTAAAAGGAAAACTACATGATGCTCATATTCAGAAGGAAGTTGAGAACAATATTGATACATTCTTGTTACAAGTCTTGAGATTAGTAATGTGGATGTTACCAAATAAGATTTTCCTCAATTAAAGAGAATATGCATTAGAGATCCTGAAGAGTTTTAGGATGATCGACTGTAAGTCCAGGGCCACACATATGAATATAAAATTTGAATTTGATTTAAATTTGAGGTTAGTTGATATGTATCTGGTTAAGCACCAAGATCAGGTATATGTTTTTCAGTCTATACATAGACATGTACAAAACATGACTTATGGTACCTACTTGGTACAAGTATATGTTGACACAAATATGTCTCGGTATGTGAAATAAAATTTTCAGAGATATATGGATTATTGACTAGTGCAGTGATCGATAAAATATCACATATGTTGCTCCAGATAGAACATGTTGTAAAGTAGTGAAGCTTTATGATGGTCCTAGTCAGTGATATCCGACACATGGTATATATCCATAGATGAGAAGCATTACTGAAATTCTCACTAACCCTCTATCTGGGACAATCTTGGTATAATACAAAGAAATACTCAACTAGTTGAAGAGGGAGCATTGATGTGCCTTCATGAGAAGCATTAGATAAATTCCCCAAACTAGTTATTCATGGTACATGACTTAAGTAGCTAGGGGTTGTCATCTATTGTGGAGAAAATACACAAGAGAAGAGACATGGTCAAATTATCAGAGACTATTAGATACTTGAGAAGGTTTATAGTAATGGCTTTCAGAGAATAGTTAAACCTCTTGGAGAGGTATTTTGGGTGCTGCAGTATAAAGAGAAGAATAGGGAATCGCTATGAAGTGATCAATCCTTGAAGAACATCACAAATAATGACAAGCTCACAAAGGAATTCTCTAGATAGTAGAAGATTCTTGAAGTTGACAAATGTTGAAGATTGAAAGAAAGCTGAAAATTTCTTTCTGCGAGATGTTACACATTTAATATGGTGTATATGATGAATTTGAAATCCATGGTTTCTAGTTTAAGAGAAACTACATTCTGGATCATATTCATATGATGCTACTATGTATAAGTAGATAGTTGGTCTCTTAATGTACCTAGTAGACTTATTGTATTTTGTTATTATTGTAAAGTATACGTTTGAGTACCCTTAAGGTACATTAAAATATGTTATTTATTGTAATTGATATTGTTAGTATATTATAAACCCACTTCATACTTAGGATAACAATATTTAATCATTTTTTATTAAATTCCTACCTACTAGCCTAGATAATTGGCATCCACATGCACCACTTGGTAAAATCTTTCCATATATACCCTCGGAGCACCTTTATCCTGATTCTATTAGATCTTTCCCACTTTATTGACTGTCAGAATTAGTAACTGGGCCTTCCTGCAAATTCTGTCTTTATACTGCGTTTATCCTTCTTTTCTGTGGATAAGGTAAAGCTAGTCAACTAGGAAAATGTTATCTTTTGTTTCCAACCCATCCTCCATTATTTTCTCTCCATATTGTATGGTTAGCATGCTTTTTCATCACTCATGAAAAATCACTCATGTTTCACCCAATTTGTGAGGTCCTTGACATATTTGGAAAGTGCTTTAACCACCTATGGGTCTTTATCATATTTGGTAAGTCTTCTTTATGAGCTAGCATGAGATGTCTCCTTAGAAAATCGAATTTACCTATTAAGGATGTATTATTTACGTACACTAAGTTGATCCTTATGTGGGAAGTATGCCGAACCAGGAATGATTATATTTTTTAGGATACTCCTGTGATGCAGACCCATATTATTTCTAAGGTTTGTTCATATTCTGTGTATCCTACTGCTTTCGTGAAAAAGACTGTGCATAGAAATATTTCTCTTCCACCGGTGATAAATGATTCCTTGGAAGGATTTTTTGATGGAGCAAAAAAGGACAGATACTGTGGAGCAGACATGGTTGTTAGGATGAATCTGAATCATGCTTTTTGGCTCCGTATGGATGCTGGTTGTGGTACTAACACTAGATCCGATCTTCTGGTTCTGTGGGGACTTTTATATTTTTCCAGTAAAATACACGTAGGGGATCTGTAGGTGATGGGAGACTCTAAGGAAATTGTGGATTGGGCTTGAGGGATCCACATTACACACTTTGTGGAACTATCACATTGGTTGAGCCAAATGAAGGGTATTTTCTTCCATTTCAACAATCTCCATTTTCATCATATTTATAGGGAATATAATTCCTTGGCTGGTGATATTTCTAAGCGAGCTATTGGTCTGGGGGGAGGCAAGATTGTCTAGGAAGAAATATTAGAGGGTTCCACTATGGACTCTAGCATTATGAATCTTTACTGACCCTCTCTCTCCAGTTATTTTTGTATTAGATTTTGTAGCCTCTATTTGAAGTACTATATATGCAGAACATGTATGACGCTGTAAGTATGAGTTATAGTTTTCACCTTTCTCTGGATTAGAGTTGTTTTTTCTGCGATAGCTATCTTGATAGTCGTTTGAAGGATAGGGTCATTTTAAGATGATATGATACTCTATCCAATATATGTAAGCAGTGACGGTTTTTAAGAAACAATTTTATAAATATAAAGTTGTCCATTTCTGTGTGAAAAAAATCTACGCGAGTAAATTAGAAAAATGAAAGTGGCGAAGAAAATGATTCACTAGATCAATCTACCAAATAGATATTATTTATTAAACTGTTTTAGTATCCTCCAACAAATCATTCACAATTTTTTATGTTTTTTAAGAATGTGTTTGTAATGATGGATTTTTTTTTAAATGTTGATGATGATTGTTCATGAATGTTGGTATTATGGAAAATGTTTTAAAATTATGGAAAATGTTGGGAATGTTGGTATTATGGCAAATGTTTTAAAATTAACTTTTAATGTAGGCATATGCAAGACATTCTAAGATAGTGGTTTTCATCCTCCACCGTTATAGTATCACAAAGATGGAAAATTATTTCATCCCATGACCTTTAACGAATTGTCCAATGCGCTATTGTTATTGGGAATAATCCCCAATGGTTTAAGGTATACCATCGCCAAAGAAGATAGAACATGACACTCTAATTTCCAAGGTAAATAAATTATATTTAAAAATAGATACCTAAGGAATTGAGAAAATGGAAATACATATGATCAGACTATTATCCTCGCAAGCTTCTTTACACGAAAACTCCGATGCGCTTTCACCACTTCAAGCAATCTACTCGAAATATACACACAAAGAAACAACAACCTTCCTCAAATATTTAGAATAATAATCATAATCATAATCATAATCATAAAAAAAAAACAAATTTAACTATGTTAACTAATCTATCAAGAAACTAATTTCACCACCAAACAGATATAAAGTGCAAAGCAATTAAATATTGAACAAAGATGTTTGAGGAGAGAGATATTCATATTAATAAAGAGAAACAATATAGTTATACCTAATAATTATGTTGTCATCATTTTCATCACCTAGATCCAGGTTCCTCTTGCTTGGACTACTTATCACATTGACCTCTACTCTAAGAAACCTTGCTATTGAGGGTTGAGAAAATCGTTAAAGACTTAGGTCCCATCTCTCAACAAGCTAATCACATACATGAGAAAGGGTTTGTGTAGAAAAGAATGAGGATAAAAATCCAAGATTCTCTACAAACCTCCGACAAAATATTTATCAAGCTATCCCTTTACCCTTCTCCAACAATTGAATCCTCTTTATACTCACATATGCTAGTTAAGGTAATTGGAAATGGGAGTTATGGTTGGAAAATCTCATACCTCCACTTAGGTTAAAACAAAAAAGTGTATTTATAATACTTTTCCCTTTTAGAATCATGTACGCCTTTCCTTAAGGGAAAGCGTGTATATATTTGTATTTCCTTAAGGCAACATGCATGACTCTTTCCTTTCCTAAAGAGGAAGCGTGTATCCAATGAAACAGATTTTTTTTTAACATATTCCTTTAGTGAAATAGATTGATCCAATTAGTCATGGCACAACCAACAAGTTGGACGACCAAATAATGGTATAACATATGTCTCCTATTGTATGAGGTCATCAAGGAAGTTGATGGTTGAAATACATTATAATATGGCGAGACTTTAATAAGTTGAACTAGGCGGAGTGCACCAAAAGCTAAATTAGAAAGGTACCTGCAAACAAAACCATGACATTTTATTACTCTCTTTCCTAAGGTGGGCATACCCATCTCAAGTGGAAAAAAGATTGGCTATGAAATTAAGTACAATATGTATCCATGGAATATACATAGATTGCATAATCATGGCCACAAAAATATACGCAGTGGATTCATTCCAAATAAATATCATAGCCACAAGCAAATACAAAGTGAATATTTGTCTTAGTGTACATTAGGAGAGAAACTAGAACTAAGTGATAGTACAAATTTGTTCTCCCATATGGTACCAATGTCATTTAAGTAAGTGGTACCATATGTGCAGCCAAGGAAACACCATAGAAATAAGATGCTACTATGAGCCAAGGTGTCCAATCCAAATTTTCCAACTCTATGAATCTATGCCATGTGAATAAATGACCTGATGCCAAACATAGGAAAAACTAATTGATTAGCAGTCATTATTGAATACCACTAACAAATGTAAGACAACCCATTGATGATGATAATGTGTATCAAGGTATATACTACATTATAATGAGTGTGAATAGATGTGCTCACATAGAACACTTATATAATATATCAAGTAGGGGACATTTATGTATTATCATTGTCAATATTAAGGAACCTTCCATTGATGACTACATAGATTAAGGTATGATAAATGTCTATAAATATCATCCCAGAGAAGACAAGTTAGTGTCAATAGGAATATATCTATTGGAAAGAGGACAGTTGGGCATCCACCATCAATCAACATGAGAAAATAATATGAACCTAATTTGATTTAAAGGTCTTAGAAAAACTTGATAGAACATGCCACCACGTATGTCTCTAGCATGCACTAATGAAAATAGTGCAAAACGAAATATCTCCTAAGCAACAACCAATAATGAAATCTATTGACATGGGTGAGGAACTCCACCAATGGTGAAAATCAAAACCAAATTACAACACATATCCCAACATGTGAATAGATGTATTATCATTAAACAAAGGGAAAACTGCTCAGCTAGTGACCAATGATAATATGCCATTTTTTGAGCACAACGTAGCCTACCAGTGATGAAAAAACTAGAGACCAGTGATGATATGCCATCTATTGAGCACAAGATAACCTACTAATGATTAAACTAATCCCTTAGGTGGAACCAAATCTAGTTCTTTCTATCATAATAATGTGTTGCAATTGATAAGAGAAGGCTCACTAGTAACAAGGCAATGATGAATGCTCCCATACTAGCATGAGTAAAAACAAGGACATTACGAAGAAAGCTATGATATAGGTTAATCCAAGTCATTTTACCAAATTGTCATTGTGAATAATTGATGTTAAATGCTAGAAAAGGATCATCGTGATACTTACTGATACTTGCAAGAGTAAAAAAATAATTATTGAGATGGAATTAGTCCAAAAATATTAAAATCTATAAAACACTAGGGTAAAAAATACGAATACATATTTTAAAAAGTCGTTTTTAATTGTATTTTTTCAAAAATTCTAGCCACCAAACCTTTCAACACCAAGTTCTCCCAAAACTTCAAGAGTGAATTTGATGAGCTTGGACTAGTCAAATTGTGAATTATTGGAGCTATGTGCCTCCTCATGCCCTACATTGACATGGTATCAGAGCATAGGGCATCAAGGAGCTTAGTTTTGTGCATCAAACTAAAGCCTACATGATCTTGAAGAGATGAGAAAAATATTAAGGCTATGACATCAATATACATTTGATTAGAAGATCGCCTTGAAGGTACTTCCAACTTCAACACATGGAAGGAAAGAGTATTGGACATTCTTGGTTGCAATAAATGGTTGAGAAGAGTAACCCAAAATTCGAGAGATTGTGGCATAACTACATTCAAAGAAGAGGGGTGCATCAAAAGCAATATTGTGTGCACTAAGGAGGGGACTCTTTCCCTCTCGACAAGAGTGAAGAAGGGGAGGAATCCATTCCCTCCCAAGAAGTTATGTCATTCAAATAAGAAGGATTTCACCAAGGACTTCGACCATGGATAATTTTAGGGGCTATATATATCCCATGGGCTATATTAAGGGGGTTACAAAAATTTAGTGGGATATTTTCTCATATGAAAATGGGTTTTCCAACTAAAATATATTCTCCCAATATTTATTAGAAAAAAACTAAATCCAAAATGAATAGGCTCCTTTATATTAATGAGGAAAATGGAAAAAAAATCGCCCTAGCAAAATCTCCCTCCAATCTATCTTTCGCCCCCAATTTCTAGAGAAAATCTACTGAAATCATTCTTTCACCCCCAATTTTCAGTAATGGGGGCTACCAAGGGTTATTTCTCCCTCCATTTTCCTTGCAATTTATGAATGTGGTTTTATTTACGTATAGTTTTACTCAATTTCATGTGATACATTCTTTCAGCACTTGATTTCCAGTATTGGAGGAAAAATCAGGGCTACTTTTTCTATTTATATGCTACAGTGATTCATGGTTCACCCACATCATATTGCGCTTGTAGGGTGAAGGTTCTCGTTGATACGATTCCACATTCCATTCTTAGTTTTATTGACATTTTAGTCTTCGCATAACATCTCCATTGCAGAAAGATCAATTCTTAAAGGGGCATGCGGCACATCCAATTTATGAAAGAATTCAAACTCACATAAAGCTTTTCATCCAATAGTTAACATGGTATATATTTTTATCAAACTTTTTATGCTTATTATCCACAACTACAATAGATTAATATATTGTACATTTACCTTTTATCATGATTTTAGTATCAGGGATTCTTTTTTAGGCATGTTGAATTCTGGGGCACTCTTGATTCTTAGGGCTCATTCGATGTTATGAGGGTTTTATTCTATCCTACGAGTATTTGTATGTTTAAGTGTTATAGACCTCAAAATATATGATTTATTTTATGCCTTATCATGTTTAAGCAATCGAATGACATTTACCTGATGTTAGTAGATGCTACTCTTGATGGAGCACATGGTTTTTATATATTCAAATTGAGTTTGACCCAGCTTTTTAAAATGTTCTTTTATTAGGATCTTGCTATGCAATTATTTTTCGATATAAGGCGTTAATGAGAGTGTATATGTTCATATTTTCTATTTATTATTGATGATTTTTGGGATGTTTGTAATATAAATGAATGCATGTTGATTATAATGGTGGTGCTAGAATGGAATGCTCATTATTTTTGTCATCTTCTTATAGAGTTGTCCAAAGCACACTTGTAGATTCTTTTATTTGTATTGAGAAGTTCATGACTAGTATATTTTTTTATTCTTATTGCAAAGTTCGTCAATTTTATTTGCGACGTAGATTTTTCAGTGGGTTCAGGACTTGTTTTATGATATTTTTGTTTTTTGTAAAGGGTCATTCAATAATAAAATGTTTTTTGGTGATTTTTTTTTATGTGTAATTGCTATCATCATCCAGAAATGGATCTAGTTATGTATGATAAATATATGATTTAGCTAGATCACGATACTTCATCTTCATCATGATTGTATATAATATGTACAATGCATGTTTGATCTGAGATGTAGACATTATGTTATTTGATATCTAGTCTTTTTCATTCAATGAGGGTGATAAAAAAAATTACCACATTTTTCATGCTTTCAAAAATTTCAAGGACATGGATACAAACACCTCCTTAGTTTCTATGAGAAAATGTAGTCTTTTAATAGTGTAGTTATAATAATATGTGTGATAATGCATTACTGTGCTTTCTATTCTTGTTAGTGTATGTTATTATTTCCAATAACCATTACAAGTTTATAACTAACTCTAAAAATTCTAAATCAAATGACATAATTGTTATTTTGATTGTCAATAAAAAAAGGAAAAAGTAACATTCGTATCTATAAACAGATAAGCATGTTATTTTTTCTTAAAGGGTAGATTAAAAATGAGAGATTTGGAAAATAAGATAATTGGGAATTCATACACTATATTAAGGTTTTGGGTCTCAATAATACTCCATGCTGTAATAATGGTTTGTGGGTTCCATAGTCAATCGACATTGTAAAGTGTTCAATTATATCAGTTTATCGGTATGTCAAGATTTGGGTCCCCACATGTTCATTGGACCATTAAGGGACGAGATAAAAAGTGGAGTCCCCACTTTCCCTGAATCTAGTTAATGTAGTTGTGCTTCACCAACACTTCTAGTTGTAAGTGACCCAATACTGCTTTTGAAATGTATAAATAAATCCCTCCTCTCCTCATTCATGCATTTGTTCTTTTGATGGTCTAGGATTTGAGACATTCAAGCTTTGGTATATGATATTCTATTGCACTAGCTTAGTAATTTTCAAAATCAAAAGCCGAGTGTTCCTAGAAAAAGATTAACCAAGACATTACAAGACTTTATAATTTGATGAAATATTTTCCAAGTGTTTACAATATTTTATAATTCAATGAAATATTAGCCAAGATTTTACAATATCTTATAGTTTAGTGAAAGATTCGCTAAGATTTTACAAGATTCTATAATAGAATAAAAGACTAGCAAAAAACATGTATATACATATTATATTATGGATAAAATAGCCTTCAATTTTTCCTATATATTAGGGAGATCCGCCTATTTATTATACATATAAATTTTAGGGGTGTTCTTAATATTATCCCTGACTTCAACAAATCAAATATTCGATGCTTCTTTTGTTGAAATAAGGTCCATTATGCAAGACAATCCCATGCAAGGAAGAAGAAAGAAGAAAGGATTCATGCATCCACCACTATAGGAAAAGATGAACCTTCTGAGAATAGATCATCCAAGGAAAAGGATGGTCAAAAGGAGTATTTCCTTTAGTGGGGAGAACATTCACTATTGTATGCATGGGATCCTTCTCCCCATGCAGAGACGCACTAACATTTTGTATGCCCTCAAATTTGCAAGTAGATCAAGTCCAAGAGTCTCTAGGAATCTCCACAAGGAAACATAGATCAAGAGGGAGATCACAAAAAAATAAAAGATAAGTACTTGTATTTTTTATCATATGTTGTTATAAAAATTAGATTTAAAATTTTTTGAATGTGTTTCATTACAGTCATATAGAAATATGAATTTTTGGGATTTGGAAATTGTGTTATAACATGATGAGCATATACATTGTTGGCTTTATGTTATTGGTAAATGGTGAAGCTCATGAAATATATGATATGCATAAATATTTATGAATTTGGGGCTGCTTAAAATTTCATGAGAGATGAATACAAGGCTGTAATTTTCTGAGATATATAGGGCTGCATATAAGGCTTAAATTTTCATATGAAATTACGGCTCCATGATTATTCATGAGTTATGCACATGGGGATGCATTAAATTATTTCATAAGATATGGTATGAGACTGATATAGGATTGATATAAACACTAATATAAGGTTGCAAATCAATAAATGAGATTGGAATGGGTTATGTTAAAACAATTAGTTAATATTTGTACATAACTGTGTAAATCATTATCAATATATTGAAAGTATTCATGTGAATAAAATTTCATGAGTATGAAATGGTTCTATCCATTAATAATTTGTATTGTAGGGAAAATCCATATGCCTTGAACTACAAGTAAACAATGGCATGAATGTGGAGTCATTCGGATTGATGATCCTGAAAGTGAACATATTGGGAAGTTCCTATGTTTCTTATGAATAAGACATAATAGATGTCTTAATACTATTTTGAGAGATGTAAAGACTCATGAAGTTAACTTATCTTATTTACATTCATATGTCAAGAAAAACTTCAAACATAGATGAGAACGAGTCTCTGTAATGGAGGACCCATATTATAATTCTCACATCCTAATGGTGAAAAGGAGAAGCTAAATTCGTTATCTCCAGAAGAACCGATGAAACTGGGTTATGTACCTCTTGTTAAAAGGAAAACTACATGATGCTCATATTCAGAAGGAAGTTGAGAACAATATTGATACATTCTTGTTGCAAGTCTTGAGATTAGTAGTGTGGATGTCACCAAATAATATTTTCCTCAATTAAGGAGAATATGCTTTAGAGATCCTGAAGAGTTTTAGGATGATCGACTGTCAGTCCAGGGCCACACATATGAATATAAAATATGAATTTGATTTAAATTTGAGGTTAGGTTATATGTATCTGGTTAAGCACTAGGATCAGTTATATATTTTTCAGTCTATACATAGACATGTACAAAACATGACTTATGGTACCTACTTGGTACAAGTATATGTCGACACAAATATGTCTCGGTATGTGAAATAAAATTTTCAAAGATATATGGATTTATGACTAGTGCAATGATCGAGAAAATATCACATATGCTACTCCAGATAGAACATGTTGTAAAGTAGTGAACCTTTATGATGGTCCTAGTCAGTGATATCCAAGACATGGTACATATCCATAGATGAGAAGCATTACCGACATTCTCACTAAGCCTCTATCCAGGACAATCTTGGTATAATACAAAGAAAGACTCATCTAGTTGAAGAGGGAGCATTGATGTGCCTTGATGAGAAGCATTAGATAAAGTCCCCAAACTAGTTAGTCATGGTACATGACTTAAGTAGCTAGGGGTTGTGATCTATTGTGGAGAAAATCCACATGAGAAGAGACATGGTCAAATTATCAGAGACTATCAGATACTTGAGAAGTTTTATAGTAATGGATGTCAGAGAATAGTTAAACATATTGGAGAGGTATTTTGGGTGATGCAGTATAAATAGAAGAATAGGGAATCACAATTAAGTGATCAAGCCTTGAAGAACATCACAAATAATGACAAGCTCACAGAGAACTTCTCTAGATAGTAGAAGATTCTTGAAGTTGACAAATGTTGAAGATTAAAAGAAAGATGAAACTTTCTTTCTGTAAAATGTTACACATTTAATATGGTGTATATGATGAATTTGAAATCCATGGTTTCTAGTTTAAGAGAAACTACATTCTAGATTATATTCAAATGATGCTACTATGTATAAGTATATGATTGGTCTGTTAATGTACCTAGTAGACTTATTGTATTTTGTTCTTATTGTGAAGAATACGTTTGACTACCCTTGAGGTACATGAAAATGTGTTCTTTATTGTAATTGATACTATTAGTATATTATAAACCCACTTCAGACTTATGATAACAATATTTAATCATTTTTTTATTAAATTCCTACCTACTGGCCTAGATAATTGGCATCCACATGCACCACTTGGTAAAATCTTTCCATATAGACCCTAGGAGCACCTTTATCTTGATTATGTTGGATATTTCCCACTTTATTGACTGTTAGAATCAGTAACTGGGCCTTCTTGCAAATTCTGTCTTTATACTGTGTTTATCCTTATTTTCTATGGATATGGCAAAGCTAGTCAACTAGGAAATTGCTATCTTTTGTTTCCAACCCATCCTCCATTATTTTCTCTCCATATTCTATGGTTAGCATGTTTTTCAATCACTCATGTTTCACCCAATTGCCGAGGTCCTAGACATATTTGGAAAGTGCTTTAGCCACCTATGGGTCTTTATCATATTTTGTAAGTCTTCTTTATGAGCTAGCATGAGATGTCTCCTAAGCAAATAGAACTTACCTATGAAGGATGTATTATTTACGTACACTAAGTTGATCAATAATACGTGGAAAGATATTGGACCATTATTCACTTCTCTTGTATCCAATCTTACTATTCATCTCTCTATTTTCTTTGGGCATGCTTGTGAGAATTATCTTTGTATCTAGATATACATCATGTGCTTCTTCTTATCATCAAGGATATATTTCTTCATAGTGTCAGAGCTTCAATTTCTACATGGTATCAGAGTGCAAGGTTATTCAAGTTTAACAGAGTTGAGGAGCTATATGTTCTATCTATCAGAGTGCATCTAGTCTCCTATTCCTCTCTGAAGAAGATCTTGTTATTAAGTTTACAAGATTTTATCCTAGTTTTATTTATGGATGTTGCAGAGAGTATATTCTTGAGCGCATCAAAATCTTAGTATGGATTCTTCTTTAGCTATGATTCTGAATCCCTTCAACTATCACACTGGAAAGACAAAATTAGCATTCTATTGCACAATAAGGGACTTTATAGATCTTCTATGGCATTAGAAAATGAACCAAATTCAGTTGTTGAGAAAGTTGTGTCATAATAGGTTGGATGAAGCCTATGGATTTCTTTGCCTCTCTATTTCTCTTGATATACTCTTTCATATAGATGGCTTGACCACTCCAAACCAAGTATGGACCAAACTTGAGTCTCTCTTTGGATTTCAAGATGAGTTAAGAGTGCATCAGTTGGAGAATGAGTCATTCTCATTGAGTCCAAGCAGTTTTGATTCTATTGAATGTTCATTTACCAAATTCAAGTCACTTGTTCTACTGCTCAAGCAATGTTGGATTGAGGAAAATGACAATCAATTTATCCTTTCCATATTATCAAAATTGGGTCCTGAATATTCAGTTTTTGTATCTACTTTTCATGCATTAGGCTTGCTATTTGTAATTGGAAACTGCCTTCTTTGAGTACATTCTTTGATTCACTGAATAAGGAGAAAGATAAATTGATCCAGATCAGTGCTCTTAGATATCCTAAGGGAAAGTATAATGCTCTCATGTTTCAAGGAATCAATATTACCAAATCAAAAGAGAAGCAAATTGTGAAAGAGAAGAAGCCAAAGTCAAAAATTGAAGATGAAAGTTAGAATCCTACTGATGAAGGTTCAATGAAGAAAGTCAAGAAGAAAGGAGGTACATCCAAGTGTTCTGATTGTAGAAAGGGATTTAATCTTGAGAATAAATGTTTCAAGAATAATATGGACATCATGTCTCAACTTCTTGAGAAGCACAACATTGAAGTTCCAGATGAGCTAGAGAAGCCTGGTGATTCTTCAGAGCACTGTCATCGTGCACAGTTCCAAGGTGATATAAACAATGACTTGAGTGAAAGAGTTAAATAATTTCCTCACATCATTCAAATGGTTATAATTCTGATTTAGAAGCATATTTTCAGGTTTATATGCATGTCATGAAACCATCCCTACCATCTACCATACCTATGAATACTCCTAAGACTATATAAACCCCAAGTTCACTAGTTGATTCCTTATTGGTTTCTTATGTAGTGTTACTTATATCAAATGGTTTCAAGTATTGCCTATTTTTCATTGGATCGTTATACATGAAATTAGTCATCATTGTACTTATATTACACATGTTTGTATCTGTTCTAAAAAATTATGGTTCATATCTCAATTCCATCCATCATTCAAATTCTTACACTCATCAGTTTTCCCTAGTTGCTCATACTTTTCCTAGTCTAGCCCTATATCCTCATGTAAACACTGAATCCTTTATCTTTTATGTTCCATATGATAATATTTATGATATATCAGAGTATTTTATCCTCATATCATATATGGGAAGGTGCTACATCATATTGGAAGAAAGATATGTGATCCACATCACAATTTTGCAGCTATACACAGAACTGATTGTGTTACTGTTTGTCTTAATTTTTGTACTCTTTGGGAAGGAGTATGCACAAATATATTTTCATTTTTAGATTTTTTTTTAGATCATATTCTTTTATCAGCAAGAATCATCTATATATTTCTCCTACTTCATTAGATGATGAGATACAAGGAGTCTCTCCTCTTCTTTCTTGCAAATTCTACACTCTAGCGCATGATCATTGAGTTCATGATTTCTTCATCAAAGCATTTCAACAGAAACCATTCATTCATCTCATTAAAATGAAGATAAATACTTAATTGAATACATATTTCAATTTTTGTTCCTTGTCCTTTATTGAGGGAAGATTTTCCCCATGTCGTTTTGCTTCTTTCGTCACTTTTATGGACAAAATAATTGTAAAGGGTGACCATAACTGTAATGTCCCTCTTAGCCCCTTGTTGCTAAGAGGTGCGGAAAAGGGGGGGAAATTTTCATTTTTTTTGTATTACAAATGGGTCCAACCTGTTAGCAGAATAATTTACAGGAAATTTCATATCATGTGCATGAAACACAAACAATCATTTAAGAATGTAATTCACATCAGGTCATCATTATATGCAATGTCCCCCTGTGTATAAGAACGAAAAATAATGATGTGCCATTAATTCCTTATGCCTTGAATGGATAGCCTTAAGACTTGTGAATGAGTAATCAAAAACACCTTGTATATCAATTAACAGCACATCCTTGGGACGACCCCAAGTCAAACTAACAATTTGATATATCAAATGAAACTTATACTCTTAATGCACCCACACACACTTATATTAATTCATAATTTATGGCCAATTATTTTATGCAAAACACACTTTTATAACAATGACCTAAGATTCTTGATATAACCATCAAACATATAATGCATTCAAACCTTACTTGCAATCGTGTAGTTCTACCTCAAAATCGTCCTATTAACTAATATTCCACTTAGAAAAATTATATGCATTTTAATATCATGTAAAACTCAATATCGCGAACTCTAATAAGACAGAGATGAAGCACTTAAGATGTATCGATAAGACATCACAGATCATGCATACAAAAATAAGTGTGAGAGCACATAAGGTTCATCATAAGATATAACACATCAAGCGCACATAAATCTGATAACAAGACCACAAAAGATGCAACACAGAGGACACAGATATACGTGGTTCACCCAATCTTGGGTTACGTCCACCAAACGGTCACGTCCTGTGACATTTGTTTCATTAACATGTTACAATTTTCGCAACATAAGTGTTGCCATATCTTTCCATTCTTTCTGCAGACTTCCTCGTCAACAGTATCTCACTAATAAAGCTTACAAGAAATTTGAGATAAATTAAATAAATCAAACCTCAGTCTTTTAAGAAAAGTACTGATAAAATGAAGCTTGTGACCGACTCTAGGATTGTAACCTTCCCTTAGGTTATAAGGCCTATAACAAAAATATGAGGACCTATTTTGGGGATAAGATGCCGCTCCGACAACCTAGTCAAAATCGCCACAATAAGTTATATGTAAGAAACATAAAGTTTAATACAAAGAGTGAGCTCCAATGCCAGTCCTCCCTCCAATTCGCGCAAACCAATAAACACTTGAGGAACCGAACAACGCAACCTACCATCCCTACCCTATTAGGGTGACTAATTCTATTTGGATGGTTCAGGAAGATGACTGAAAAGGAGTATTTTAAACTTTGGTAGAATAGACGTTTTCTAGTAGATAGGTGTGTTTTTTTTTAATATGGATGGTGCTCGAATCACAGGCAGAAATAATGGTGAATGCTGGGCTTACTCAGGGTGGGTTTGGATTTAAGAGAGAGCGTATGCATATATAAAGAAAGAATGGCCACAAAACAAATTATTTATATTCGAGATGGATATGGGATTATAACACTTTTCTTCGATGAAAATATCCACGCGTAGGTCTTCACAATTTTATCAAACAGTATCCACAGGTCTCCACTGATTAGATCTTAAACAAAAGTATCTCCAACAGATCTCGAGCTGGGTAGACAATGATTGGATCTTCAATCTACTTCAAAAATTAGATAGTATATGGGGATCAACACTATAAATAGGCATGGATTTAGGGGTTCGAGACCCTTCCAGGGCACGCAATTTTAGTTCTTATATATTAGATCCCATAATCTGAATACAAAGGGTTAGATGTATTTAAAATAACCAAATCACTTGCAGGTAAAGAAGAAGACCCACTCGCATTCAAATCAGAGAGATAAGAGAATTTAAACTCACAATAACTTTTCCTTTGAGCACAACCAGCCACAGAAACCCTAACGAATGTCTTCAACACAAAGTATTGGATATGTATACCGGCAATTGATAAACGGCCAGAATTGTATCAAAATAAATTGTCAATCTATTTATCTTATGGGGGACAATAAGCTTATCCAACTTACTAGAAATTGGTGAGCAGAACCTCGCTAAGGTAGAATCAATATCTAGTAAGTCAAGTACAAATTTTCTATGGTGTAACAGGGCCAAGAATAAAAAGAATAAATCGACACCGATAATCCTATTAGTGATGAAAACCACAAGGATAGGAGGTGCCATGGATTTTATTTCTCCCTACTATGGTTCACTTATTGGTCGCTTTCATTTATTCAAGATCACCTACAATCAAATTAGCCAGGTTCATGCAGATTTCTTTTTATCAAAACATAGAGATTCCCAAATATTTACCAAAAAAAACACCAGCACGTTGCTTTTAGACGGTGTAGGGATTACGCAGCCATCAAACAAATGGAATCTAGGGTAATAACAAGTATCACAGGTATACATTAAAACTATGCCTGAAACACATACATCCCTTACATATTGGGTCTGCACCATGCAAACACGCTGATACAAACTGTAAGTTCCAGATTTCATAAGACACAGGCATACTATGCATTATGAATCAACAAAATGCAAGCACAAGATATATATACCCAATCTACCAACAAAAATGCTGGCTTAAACAAATATTTTCAGACCCCTATTGAAACCCACGAAAAACACTCATATAAACTGTAGACATCAAAAACATAGACATCCATGATTCAAACATAGCAATCAAATGTGCCCAACTCATGATTCAAACACAGAAAACAATGCAAACAAACCATTATGCCTTAGTAGTCTAATCTTCCCCCTTCCAGCTCACCACGCCAAATCCCCGTAACGCCCAGGTTCTTCCTCTTCAAGCATATGCAGAGGTGTATCTGCTTCTTTTCCCTGCCCAAAAATGGAGAGGTGTATCTCAGGACAGGGAACAAAAAACCCTAAGCCGAGCCCTCTTGGAATGTTGGCACCCCTTCCCCCTTCTAACTCTACGGCGAGGATTTTTATTTCCCTTCCCCGCCCGTGGGCTTCCAAGATTTCAGCTCATGGATTCCAATAACGCCTCCACCATGGGTATACAATCAAGGTAAAATAATTAATGGATCGGTGACCAAATAATTAAGGCATTCACGCTCAACGTTTATTAGCTAAGAATTAGCCGTAATGCCTCCTCAATTTTTGACGCAAGCCCAGGCGCTTTAATAACGCCTCTTGTTATAACCCGACACCATAATTCTTTTACTATCCTTTTTCCTTTATGTTCTTCATAATCTATGTCGTATATAGAATTCTCCTTTCTATAATTTCTACTGATATCTAACTATACATATAACTTCTACTAATATCTTTCCGCGGGAGGAATTAGCTCCATTATAAGTGCTGAAATGTATGTGTGCTATACATGTATATAAATAAAATATATGTGCGCATGTGGTTTGCTTCACTTTGTATGTACTACATGCATCATATATCACAACTATATATCTTTAACATGTACTATTCTCCAGTATACATACATACATACATACATACATACATACATACATACATACATACATACATACATACATACATACATACATACATACATACATACATACATACAT
>LPNX010912968.1:5373-28035 GCA_001517045.1 Pseudotsuga menziesii
ATTTTTCCCATTGTTTGAAGACCTGCATAAAGAGTCTATGGATTAACATTGTCAATTATAATTATATAAAATGAATGGATTATTTAAAAATACACACATGCATAATATATCAACTTCATAAAATTAAATACTATTAAAGTTGACGTTGTAATTACATACCGCAAAAATGGGTTAACCCCAGGACATCATGTACTGTCCATTCAAGCATTGCATGGAATTGAAATTGCCTTTGTTGATTCCATTCCATATCGATTCCATTCCATAGATTTAGTAGTCCGTCAATAAGAGACTAGATATATATATGTATGTATGTATGTATGTATGTATGTATACCACAATCTATATATATATGGACTATATATATAGATTTAGTAGTCCATACCACAACCTAGCAATAAATTCATGATTTTGATCATGTGGATTAGGAATATTGTTATGTTCTGACATTTCTGATACCAATCTTGACTGGTGATTATCGATCTTAAAAAATCAACGTGCACACTTCACTAATTTTAATCACAGTAAGAATTGAAATAATTGTAGATTTTTTCTATGTAAAATAGTCCGTGCAAATAGTATAACTATAGCAAATCATCGCTTGTATAGCAAACATGTCAAAATATTCCTAATATATAGTTTCTAAAATAAAATTCTCGTGAGATATCCAACAAAATTAGCATAGTGACCGTTGTAATATTGGTCTCATATTTTCAATAAAATTCATCAGATTACCGACGTCTGTCGTCAGATTTCCATTGATTGTCGAATATCCAACGAAAGCTGGAGTAAATTTAAAAAAAGAACAAAAAAAATCGTAATTACAAAGGTGAAATCCGACGACAAGGTCAATTTCGTCAGATTGCATTAGATTTTCTCGTCGGATTTTAGGTTCAAATATTGTTGTGATTTCCACCTAGAATGATTGAAACACATACAATAGATTGGGCTCTTAATGAACAAACTGGTAAGCACTTTGAGAGTTGGATTTCATGAAGGAACTGTGGATTAGTTAAGGGGAATGACTTCCTTGCGTTGTGTGGGGAAGTTGGAAGGAGCGACCATGGTTGTGATGGCTAAGTGGGATTCTTGTAGAAGTTATGGATGAGAATTTGGCTAAGAATTGAGAGAAAATGGGTTTTGGGATGGGAGATAAAATCCTATAGTTTTCCTTCTCCCTGGTGGCCTCATAGCTCGGTGTTACAGAGAGAAATTCCTATGGCTTGGGGTACCACAACAGACAACTTGACTCCAGAAATCAATCCTTTCCAATATGCAATAGAAATCAAATATCTAACACTAAAGGATTAGACCTCGTACCTCATTCTGGACGGTTGAAGTAGATCCCCATTGAGCTTTCCAACTTCAGCTTGAATTGATGAATCACTTCCTCAAGAACAAGTAAACAAGACAAGCATACTATATATATTGGTGTTAGATCTATTCTAGCATATATAATCAACAATGTATAAGCATTTGAAATCATCCATGGATAAAATATTCATTCAAACATACATTATTGGATAGGAAAATATATTTCTATTAATATAAAATCAGATATTACAATGGATACAACCTCCGTCGGCACGTCTGCGAATCGAAGAAACTGAATCCCCCAATTGGGCCTCCACCACCTCAATCCTCCATCTCTCGATAGCAACTCACAAGCAAAAGGAAAGCTTGGGAAGAACACCAAAGTGCTCCAAGGGACAAAGGGATGTAGACTCAAGCACAAGTTCCGGCAACAATGGACTATAGTTTCTTTGCTCTCAATTATCTTATGCCTTCAATGTATCCAAAGAGTTCCTTACATAGCTTTTCAAAGGGGTAATGAAAGGTCGAATCCGAGCGATATCAAGGCATATGGAAGGCCAGGAGACAAGTGAGTAGGATCCATGTCAAGGAAAACTCCAAAAGGATTTGGATTTTGTACACATCCCGATGTATGCGGTTTTAGGGGTCAAACCCACGTATATACGTGATAAGGGGTTTAAAAGTCGCGTATAGCAATTTTCACATGTTTATAGGGATAGTCTAGGAAACATAAAAGGACAAAAAATGGTCCAAGGGGTCTAAGGATTCTGCAGAGGGACAGGGGAAGGCCATACAAGTGTGATTCACCTAGTGTGGTAAAATCAACTATAACAGATGCCCCCTAATGTGTGAGGTCAGAGGGGTCATATGATGGCCGAAATACATTATAAGTCCATCCCAGAAGTGGAGTGATGAAGGATCCCAAATGGAAGACCAGCCACCCAATCAACATAGTACAATGATACAACTCTGCACATAACTGCAAATACCTATAGCAGTCTCAGATACATAAGAGTACAATGGCCATGAATAGGCATGATACACAATATCACATAAGTGGTCATCGCCACATACAATATACACTGATCAGAATCTCCATGATGAAGATATACAAAGGATCATGATCTCCATAATGGCTGAAGATATACAATGGATCAAGATCTCCATAATAGCTGGAAAATTCTAACATATAATGGAATTAAGTCACGAGAGCTAAAACCTCATGAACACTGGCACGATCAAGGAGGTAGCATATAAGAGATGCCACCAATCTGGAAGGTGTTCTACACAAACCGCTATGAGTACATGTCCTACTATGTGAATAGAGGTGTCGAGGTCGAACATAGTAGTCCATCGTCTGATTACCAGTCATTGATGTATACCGTTAACAGATGCGAGATCACCCACCGATAATGAAAATGGGAATCAAGGTACTAGAGTGCAAACTAACAAGTGTGAATAAATGTGTTGAGGTCGAACACTTGAGAGGATCCATCGATCAGGGGACATTGATGTATTCCCAAAAACTGTCGATGGCGAGAGAACCTGCCACTGATGACTGCAAGTCTCAAGGCACTTAAAAATGACTCTAGATTCCAATCCCAGAATAAATGATCTGAAGTCGATGGGATGAAATCTGCTGGAAGGAGGGAATTAAGGCATCCCCCATCATCCAACATGAGGTACTCATCAAAGTTGTATAATGTGGAAGGACTCGATCATAAGGTGCACGAACCAGTAACTGTACCAGGAATGGCCGACATTCAAAGTAAAGATAACTGAGGAATGACCGACTCAGGTTTCAACTTCCTTCGAACAAGAGCATAACGATGAATGGTGACTAAATAAAGGAAGCATAGACTCGATATACAGAAATGGGACATCTATGGGACACATGAGGCATCGACAGAGGCTCCATGGGGACTGGAAGCTTAACTAATCGATGGAGATAAACTCAGATAAAATGACTATAGCTCCTAAAGTCAAACTATAAACCCAACCAACGGATGTGATATACAGTGCTCTGTTCAAAGGCGACACGAATCGACAGCTACCAAAAGATAACATCTTTCCATGTCTGGCTTTTTGGTTTTTTAATTTTTTTGGACTTTTTCAAATATTTAAAAAGATTGAAAAAGAATAAAACTGATTTATAGTTATAGACTAGGAGGAGACGAGTGTCATATGGGCAAACAAACTAGTTCCAAGTAGTGGAACATACCTATGCTCAATGCAAGGATACATGTGTAGGATAGCGATACTCAGGGGAAAATCATCTCTTGGTAAAAATAGGGAATCAAGCTACAAAGGATATATAAAATGGCTCTGCATGGCTAGACATGAGATGAGCTCGGGCTATATGGCTGAAACTCAATGTCAGGGAAGCTGGCGTAAGGCTCAACAAGGCAGGAAAAGCTCATGATAATGCAATTACAACTTGACATAAGGGAGTCCTGAGGGAAATAGGCTAGCAAAAGATCAAGAGGAGTATGAAGCTCTTGCGAAATGTCATGGCAATACTATACAACAGACTCCCACACCCTAAGGGACAAAATGTCAGCATGGGAACCAAATGAAAATAAGGCACTAACTAGGGTACCCATGTAAGGTCAAGCTCTACCACTCATATCATGCCACTTCTAAAACAGCAAGAAGGTTCCATGACATAATAGAGTGGGTTCGTACCCAAGGCTATAATGAAATGGTCATAAGGTCATGCAAAATGCAAACGATGATGAAACCTAACCTATATGCCAGTTTAGACATGATACCTAAAATCATCATGAATGGGTCAATCCAACAGCTAAAACGACACTCAAAAAGGTCTCCTACATCATAAATTAGTCCAAAATGGTCCAAAAGGATTAGAAATGGTCCAAACTATAGGAAACGGGTTAAAAATTTTCAAAAATTTGAAAAATTTCTATAAATAGTAAAAGATTCAAAACATTATAAAACATTTGAAATTTTTACCCATTTGAGCTCAGAACTTCAACGGCGAATTCCAGGAGATCTAGCTGGCGGAATCCACTACCGTTTTTTCTAGGTACTTACCCATGCTCTACTCTTTACTTTTAATGCAAATTTTGTCAAATTCCATGGTGTATTTGGGTTTCTAGGCCATTCTAAGATACACACCACGACCCATGTGGAAATCAAGGGTTTTTCCACGTATAGGGCTGGATATATGTGGAAAACTCCCTCACAGTCACGTACATACGCTGTTGTTTGGAAAACAGTCGCGTATGCGGTCGCGCTCAATTATTTTGAAGTATTCTAATGGACAAAACTTAAATTTTATGTGCAGGATGGTCCTAGAATGGAGAGAACATGAACATGGTGATGTAGAAGAGGCAGTAAGGGCGGATCTAATGGCTCAACAAGCGTTACGTACATGTGGGCTTTACAAATTTTTGGTGTCTTGGTGGCTTAAGAGCCAAACCAAGACTATTGCAGATGTTAGTGGACTACTGGGATCTAGACTCAGAGTCGTTCCAGATAGATGGGATTTCTCTCACCATAGAAGTGGAGGACATATACTTTATTACTGGACTTTTTCGACGGGGGGAAGTGGTGAACCTACGTTCTTGCAGGCCCGAAGGTGGCCTGACTATAGATGAGTACATTGCGGTGTACTGCTATCCGGACACGGAGAAGGTGGGGAGTCAGATCCCAACTAACTCCATACAGGTGCTAGGCCTAAAGGCCATCCTACTGACACTGGGTAGGATAGTAGGCTTGGCTTCACTCCACCAGGCCTCGCAGCCTTTGATGTTCTATGCAGTGGAGTGCATGAGACCCACGGTATACGATTGGAGCACTATGCTACTGGGCAACATGAAACACCAGCTTAGTGAGTGCAAGATGGGCAGAGTGCGAAACTTTGGTTTCAATAGCATACTGAGCACGTTTTTCTTTGAGCGTGTTCCAGGATTGAGCCCTAAAGTTGACGTTCCTCTACACGGGGTTCAAGATCTGGCCCAACGGCGTTGGGCGGATGCGATGCACAGACTGGGTGGAGGTAGGGTGTCCAACCCCTATCCAACTGATTTCTTTCTGTGGTGGTGTCGACAGATAGTTTCCATCGATGACTACCCCTATGCGGGGATAGATTTTTGGGCAGACCCGGACATGCCGCTACCACCAGGATCGGCATATGGTGACATAGGTAACGAATCTCGACCCTCTTTTAAATTTTTTTGAGTTATTTAATTTTTTTGTGTTTTCTGATTATGTGGAATCAAAAGACATGTTTTTGGGTGACAATACATAGTGACATCTACCATATGCATGCAGATGTGGGACCACGACAGCCTAAAGGCTTCCCTTGTCATAGACGGAGGGGAAGAGGAGATGATATCACGGGTGTGGATGCGGAGCGGATGCTCCAAAGCATTCATACAAACTTCGTGAGACTGACACACAGAATACCCATGGCGCAAGCTGAGGACTTGCCTGAGGCCATGCAGTGCCAGGTGGTGGGTGTACCATGAGCATGGGTGCAGCTATTTTGATGGCTAGCTAGAGCCGTAGTGACATTCCACGATCACAACCCCCCTCCTCCTCCACAGGCTTAGATACCTGGGAGTGATACATTTTGTACTACCGTGTATTATATTTTGGTGTCTCGAGAGCCCCATTTTTGTATTATGACACTATGTATTACCACATTTTGGATGTTTATAAATTTTTTTATGATGATCAGTTTATTTATTTACATGTGTAAAAATTTATGTTTGTGATGAGCTTATTTTGTATGAAACAAATGCCAATCTAACACGTAGTTAGCATATGAGTCAGCAACTTGATTATTAATTCTTGGAATATGTATGTATGTTATATTGTCAAATTGTTGTTCTAATAATATCACACGTAAGAATCTTCTTAATAATGTCAGATCTCTAACATGGTACAAACCATTAAGTTGTGACACTACTAACTCTGAATCAAGACGTACCTCAAGAGAGAGAACTCCATGTAAAATGGCATCCCGTAGAAGCTCAATAACGGCACTATACTCAGCAACATTGTTTGAAGATGGCCGTAAACATACGCCTCCTGAAGACAATACCCGACCCATAGGAGTATAAATCACCCAAGCAGTAGAGGTTGAGTGTTGAGTGTGGCAGCTCACACCATCCGTGAATCCTATGAAGGTGGATGATTCCATTGACATCTGCCAAAAGAAATGAAAACTAATCACAAACCTGATCACCATAAGGAAAAGACCTACCTATGCAAAACTATACAATAATATACAATAACCAACCTGGGCTGAAATTCATGCATAGTACTTTTTGAGATAGAGCCCATTTCTAGGCTCTGCCAAGGCCATTCCCTCATAATCCACTAACTCATAAGCACCCTTCTCTAACACACGTTTGACGACGTAAGGACCACGCCATGATGGGGTTAAAATTTCCTGCCCCCAAGGGTTCTTTCGGTTGATCCCACAAAAGGACCAAGTCTCCCTCACTAAACCTCCTTGGATGGACAAACTTATTGTACTAGACCTTTACACAACGCTTATTTACTTCTAGAGCCACCAAGGCATCTCAACGCTGCTCATCAAGTTTCTCAAGGTGGACCAAACGCTTTTCCAATGGGGAAGTGTTTGGTAAGAGCTCTATGGCTAGCTTCAAAGAAGGAATCTTGCACTCAACTGACAATATGGACTCCACTCCATGTACAAGTTGATATGGAGAAAAAACTGTGGCATTCTTAACGGTGGTTCTATAAGCCCACAAATACGGATATAACATAATGTGCCATTTATTCTTGCTTTGTGCAATGGTTCGTTGGAGAATGGATTTGAGTGATTTGTTCATTGCTTCTACCTGTCCATTCACCTGAGGGTAGTAAGAGGAGGAATGCTCTTGTTTATACCCTAACTTTGATGCCAACTCTTCCATCATACGATTCTGAAAGTGCGAGCCATGGTTAGTGAAAAGCTCTTTTGAAATCCTGAACCAAGTAATAATCTGGTTGAATACGAAGTGCACAACTGTCTCACCATCGGATTTAACTGTAGGAATAGCCTCAACCCATTTTGTGAAGTAGTCGACAGCCACTATGATATGATGATGCCCCCCAGCTGAAGCTGAGTTGCAATCCATAAAATATAGCCTCGACTTAGTGAAGGGACCGGCGGTGATGATGGGATGTAATGGGGCAGGTTTTGAGCGCATATTACGTGCAAACACCTAGCAAGGGTGGCACCTTTTGACCGCATCTACATAATCATTAAAGATCGACAGCCAGAAATAACCCGCTCTTAAGATTTTTCGGGCTGTAGAAAGCCTAGATAGATGACCACCACACGCACCTCTGTGGAAATCATTCAACACTACCTTAGCCTCTTCATGAATTAAACAATGTCATAAAATGGAATCTACCCCACGATGGTACAAAGTGTTATCCACTATGAGGTAATTCTTAGACACGTGACATAACCGTCGTCGTTCATGTCATGAGAGGTGAGTAGGGACCTTCAATGTTTGTAAATATATAATGATATCCCCATACCATGGGTCTAAAGTTGAGATTAAGAAGATGTGCTCATCGATAAATGTATCTTCACAAACCAACTCCTCGGCCTCGCTTGGGAAATCCGATATAAGCTCCGCAAAAATTAACGATTTCTTCTATTTTGCCAGAAAAAACTTGAGATTGAATTCTTGTAATATGACAATCCATTTATTATATTTTCTCCCAATCATCCTTCGAGTGAGGACAAATTGAAACGGATTGACATGGGCTACAACCAAGGTTTGGCAAAGGAGAATATAATGTCTCAACCGTTGAACCGCATGTACGGTAGCTAAGGCAAGCTTCTCAACATGGGAATAATGGATCTCCACGTCAATAAGATTCCAGCTCAGATAGTATATGGCATGCTCTTGGAGCTCTTCATCCTCTTGAACCAAAACCATACTAATCGTCTCCATGGACGCGACCACATAAAGTAGAAAATCACGGCTATAGTCTAGGGGACTAATCACCGGGGCCAATGCTAGGGCTCGCTTGAGTGCATCAAAGGACTCCTGGGCTCACTCATCCCAACAAAAGGTGGTGTCCTTCCTCAAAATACGCATGAAGCCTCTAGTCAAATTGGCAAAATTGACAACGAATCTCCGTAAGAAGTTTGCCATGCCTTGCAAACATTGAAGATGATGAATGTTTTTCGGGGGAGACAACTGAAGTATTGCCTCAACCTTCAAAGGGTTGACTCTTATACCCTCTTTAGAAATATTGAATCCTAATAAGTGACCAGACTTCACACAAAAGATGCACTTGTGAGGATTTAACCTAACCAAATAATGGCGGCACCTTTTGAATACTAATCTCAAATGATAGGAATGACGCATTCTCATATCAGAATGAGCAGCAAGGTCATCCAAAAATACTTCGATAATCGATTTGAGATCATGGAAGATCAAGGTCATAGCCCGTTGAAAAGTAGCTCCGACGTTCTTAAGGCCAAAAGGCATTTTTCGATATGCAAAAGTTCCCCAAGGACAAATAAATGCGGTCTTATGTTGGTCCTCGGGTTTAATTTGTATCTAATTGTATCCGAAAAAGCCGTCCATAAAGTTAAAAACCTCACTACCCGCACACTCATCCAAAATCTTTTCAATAAATGGTGTGGAGAAATTGTCCTTAGGATAGACATGATTCAAATCACGGAAATCATTACATATACGGATCGCTGCCTGCTTCTTATCAACCGAAATGGGGTTTGAAACCCACTTCGTCAAGGGAACGGGATAGATAAAACCGGCTTTCAACAGTTTCTCTATCTCTGCCTTAATCGCGGGTGCTTTCCTAGGATTCACCGCATGCAAGCATTGTCAAACAAGATTAGCATTGGGATAAGTCTTAATCTCGTGTTCAACAATGCGAGGGTCGATACCCAGAATTTCATTGTAAGACCAAGCAAAGATATCACGGAATTATTTAAACAACTCGGTGTATTCTTGAATCTCAGCATGGGAACATTCTGCCCCAATATAGACATTCTCTATCCTACCAGGATCATGAGAGATATTGATAGGAATAGTTGGAGATATATTTGCCATGTTCCCATCAGCCATCGGACCAGGAGAGCTTGATGGAACTACCAATTCTCTCACTAAGAACCTCCCTAAAGTCCTCATGCTCCAAGCGATCAAGCTCGGGAAGAAAGTAAGATCTATGATGCAACTCTCCCCATGGTGGCTCAACTCCCGACATGGCCTCAATAATTGCTTCATCTGAAGGAAAAACACTATCAAGGCAGTCGTGCGCATGGGAAGACTGTACTGCCCATGCAGGCAGTACACATGGGTACTCCTCCTCCGTCTGCGAAGAGGAAGGACTAGGCTCTGCAACACATCCAAGATTAGCTTAATGAGCTACCATATTTGCAGGAAATGACACGTCTGTCATGATGGGCTCACTCGAAGTATTCAGTGTAGGAAGAATCCAAGGATCTTCCATATGACTCGTGCAAAAAGACACCGATCTCATAGACGTCGAAGCCTCACCGGAATAAGACCCTATCATAAGGATAGGTGTAGGACAAGTAAAGCTTCCCATGAGGGATGGATACATGCCCACACCCACACTCCCAGTTGTCGGCTGAGAGTGCTCTACAATCGGGATCGAAGCTCTCGAAGATGCGATAACTAACGGATTCTTGAATGACATTTGATCAATCGTAACTATCTTCCATTAAATGGAAAGCATACAATGCGAAATAGTGAAGAAGTTACGACTTGCATACTGTACATCCAATTCCTACCCAGCAAGAGATTGTAGTCAAGGGGCACATCAACCACCTCGACCTCTATCACAACGGTCTTCCCTCCCAAACGGACCTTAAGGGAAGGAAGGATCCCATGCGGCCTAAACGATCTCCCATCAAACGCAGTTAACATGGTCGCAGATTTAGACAGCTCAAGGGAACCTAAACCCTTCCAACACGATAAAGACATCACAGAAGCAGCAGCGCCTTCGTCAATCACACTGCGCTTAATGGTCATGTTGAGACATTCTACATGAATAAAAAGAGACGCATAGTAAGGCAAGCGAGGCTGAATTCCTGCAGTTTCAAAATTGATCACGGAGGAAGAATTATCATCATTCACACCAAGGGCAGAAAGAAAAGCCTTCCTTTATGAAGGACAAATCTGAAGTACTTCTAGCGTAGACATCGCACAAAGAGTGGGGCCCAAATCCTCGACAACATAATAGTTCTAAGCAGCTCGGGAATTAGGATTGTTCCCCAAACGCTTAAGGAATCCCTTAGGAATGCGAGGTGCAACTTGAGGTTTATCCACAGGTTTTTCGATACGCAAAGGAGTCCCTGGTGGATCAGGTTCCTTTCTTGGGTTGGGTTGTGACGAACCATAGTCCTTCGCACAGGTCACAACTTTTGCAACATGTACCGTGTTAATGCAACCACGACCACTACCCTCCAATGGATCTTGATCACCACCAGATTGATCATGGGTCCTTGAGTTCATGTTTTGATTGTGAGGTAAAGGGTTATTCAGCACAACAGGGCCCTGCGCTAAGAATCTCAAGGCTTCATCGATACGAGGGCACAAGTAAGTGAGGTGATCTTCCTTACACAACTTGAAAGGAAATTTAACCTTACGTTTAGCTTGCTTGTCCCCCCTAGCATTACGGGCGTTCTTGTCATTATTATTAGCATTTTCATTCCTATGCCGACCCTTACGATTGTTCTTACCCTTCTTTTTATTCCTTCCGGATTGCTGGTTACCCTTCTGGTCCAACGATTGCACCGAAAGCACACTCGTCGTTTGGGTGGGTTGAGATGAAGTCGTTGCTTGTCCCGAAGCAGATTGGTTGATTGACAATTGATTGACTTGTTTTGCAACTGAATCCGCAGGTTTAGCACTCGCACAACCAACAATGCCATCGACATGTGGTCCAAGTTTAACTTTGGGGTCGAAACTAGAACGCAGAGCATTGGGAATGATCTCATATAACAAATCGGATTGAGCATAAATCAAATCCAGTTCCTGCGCCCTAAAAATGGCTTGTTCCTCATTTTGCACTCTGGATGTAGAAACATCCTTCACTATATAAGGCAATAGCGACTTAAGGAACCATTCGAGGAGGAATTTCGGCGGTATAAAGGCTTTAATCAACCTCTTCTGTCTACGCCAATCTTGGATATGATCCAAGATATGTGTGGCTTTATCCTACCGAAATGTCGACAAGAGTTTTGTACCAACGTCGTAACGTACTTGTAGCTGGAAGTGGTTAAGAAAAGTCATCGCTAGGTGATCGAACAAAGCGAATCCCCCCCTAGGTAGCTCTATATACCATTTTGCGGCAGGCCCTGTAAGGGTGTGTTGAAACAGCCTTAAACGGATCGAATCTTGGTGTAAGGAATTTGAAGAGCACCATAGGTGAAAGGTAGTAACATGTTCGCTCGGATCTTCTCCCGGTTTGCCCTCGAATTTGGGTATGTTCGAGGGAAGCTTAGTAGGGACAGCCGACCAAGCCAGGTCATGAGCTACAGGATCGTTCGTCAATATCGACAAGTCAGGAAGATTTAGTGTTGTGAGGAAAGGGATCCTAGGATGAGTAGGTCGAAGGACCGCTCCCTAATAGTTCTAATTCACATAGGTCTAGTTACTATAACCACCATGGCCTTGGCCATAGTGCCCTCCTCCCGTTTGACTTGTATAGGGTGGCATGGAAGCACCATAGTGTGGTGTACCTTGACAATTCGGAGCTACAAAGCCATAATTTGGAGAGTAAGTGGGTTGTTGATACCTGCACCCATAAGGTGAAGAACCCTGTCCATACTGCGTCCCATAATAATGTCCATAAGTCATCGCATGAGATGTCCCATGAGACACTCCGTAAGTAGGAATATACGCTCTGGAAGTAGGAATATACATTCCAGAAGTAGGAATATACGCTTTGGAAGTAGTAATATGACCTCTAGAATTATGAACACGACCTCCTGAAACAACGGGCAGTACTTGAACTTGAGACACAACCAGTTGAGTAACAACAGTACGGACCTGAATCGTAGCAACATTCTGGCCCGAAGGACCACGTGAGTGAGGGGGAGGGTGAACATTCAAAGAACTAGGGACAGAGGACAAAGGGACCTGTCTGATTATGTACGTGTTGTTCCCTATAGTCACTCGTCTTGGATCTGGTATCCTAATAGGATCACTAGCCCTAGGTCTAGGAGGAATATGTGATGTAGCTTGCACCGCTGGGATGGAAGGTGCAATGTGACTTGTGCTCCCAAAACTATCCGCATGGTAAGGAATGAGAGTGCCCCCAGGCATAGTGATAGGCTCAAACTCCAACTCGACATGAAATATGTGTGGGAAAACCAGACATACCATAACTACCATAACTAGTGCTCACAGGTTCAAAATGAGTCTCATCATCTTCCAGCATTCCATACCGGCGATGCGTCAATGGGGGATCAACACTAGAGTAAGTAGGTCCATCATGAAAAGTACCTATCTCAGAAATTATAGGACCTAACTCAGTCAAATCAGGTGAAGGATCATAGTTAGGAGTAAACTCCCCATCTTCCACTTGAATGGGAGAAGGTGGTTCAGGAATACCTTCAACATGGTCTCCCATCATGTGTGAATCAATGTGAAAAGTAGTCCGCCTGGACTGTCTATCACTCTCTCTCAAAGGAGGAGGAAATGTAGAAGGTGGAAGTCCTGCTAAATGACGAGAATGGCGAGGCGTCGCACCCGAATCCACAATGACTCAAAAAATATAAAAGACTCTCTATCTATGCAAACCCTAGGCAAGCTAACGTGCATAGAGCATACACCAATAAAATCTAAATCCAAACACAAGCAATCAAGGGTAGGACAAATGAGCTCCCGAATGAAGCAGGTATGTCTCGCCTAGGAGATGCTTGAGACTCCCATACAGAATAAGAGGAGGTACATAACCAATTATTGTGGCCCTTAGCTTCAACGCGTAAAGCGACTGTGCTGTCCGACCCCAACCTGGCCAGGACACCCACAGAATAACCCCTGCAGAGTACCCCCTCTATATCCTAGGTAAGGCCACTAAGGTCACCTCAATATAATCAATGCTCAAGCGGACAGTTGCAGGCGGGATTGACCATATGGGTAGGGTAGCAAAGCCCGAAACTATCGAAAGAGCCCCTAGATACGAATACAATCCTGGAAATATCTCCGATGCTACTCAGTTATGACTAGGGGTCATCCCAATCAATTACTCAAAAGAGGTATATGGCCGTGCAACTAATGGCGTTATGACACAACATGAAGCAAAATGCACACCTAACAATCAATGCAAATGCATTGTGTCCATGAAAAACAGGGCATGCTACTACGTGAAATGCACAATTTTCTTCGAATGATAGATGCAAACTTTCCTATATGAAATCCTGACTAATACTCCAAAGCAAATCTAGTGCAAGTACTATGCAAAATGCAAGATGCAATGCATAATGATAATCAAATATTTTTGGACTTTTTGAAATAAAATTGAGATACTAAAGCAAAAGAATGGTTCTACAACCCCTAGAATCTACAAGCACACTCAAGCAAAGTACTAAGGTAAAAGAAATCTAATGCACTAATCCCAAAACAAAAAATCGAAAATGCAATGACAAGAACATTCTTCAAAAAAAAAAATTTACCCTAAAAAAAATGTTTCTGGTTAGAAACAAGGGTGTATACAGACTCTAGCAGTATCAAAGGAGACTCAGCAATCATCCAAATTCACCCAGCAACAATCAATCTTCCTCTAAAAGGAAAAACTAAGGGCATACGCGATTGTTCGCAATAAACCCGCGTGTGTACGTCGAAATAGCAGTGAAACCCGCGTATATACGCGAATGTGAGTTAAAAACTCGCGTACAGGAAGAAAGGTACATAAAAATAAAGGCAAACAGACAAGCTGAGACAAACTTCACACCAATCAGACACTACCAGGAAAACATGCCCCCGGAACTAACATAGAAACAAGAGAAAAAGAGCAATTCAAAGTCATTGAATGCCGATAGAAAACCCCCAAAGGACAACTACTAGGAACTCCCCAGCAGAGTCGACAATTCTTTTACAGAGAGAAATTCCTATGGCTTGGGGTACCACAACAGATAGCTTGACTCCAGAAATCAATCCTTTCCAATATGCAATAGAAATCAAATATCTAACACTAAAGGATCAGACCTCGTACCTTATTCCGGATGGTTGAAGTAGATCCCCGTTGAGCTTTCCAACTTCAGCTTGAATTGATGAGTCACTTCCTCAACAACAAGTAAACAAGACACGCATACTATATATATTGGTGTTAGATCTATTCTAGTATATATAATCAACAATGTATAAGCATTTGAAATCATCCATGGATAAAATATTCATTCAAACATACATTATTGGACAGGAAAAAATATTTCTATTAATATAAAATCAGAGATTACAATGGATACAACCTCTGTCGGCACGTCTGCGAATCAGAGAAACTGAATCCCCCACTTGGGCCTCCACCACCTCAATCCTCCATCTCTCGATAGCAAGCTCACAAGAAAAAGGCAAGATTGGGAAGAACACCAAAGTGCTCCAAGGGACAAAGGGATGCAGACTCAAGCACAAGTCCTGGAAACAATGGACTATAGTTTCTTTGCTCTCAATTCTCTTATTCCTTCAATGTATCCAAAGAGTTCCTTATATAGCTTTTCAAAGGGGTAATGAAAGGTCGAATCCGAGCGATCTCAAGGCATATGGAAGGCCAGGAGACAAGTGAGTCGGATCCATGTCAAGGAAAACTCCAAAAGGATTTGGATTTTGTACACATCCCAATGTACACAGTTTTAGGGGTCAAACCCACGCATATACGTGATAAGGGGTTTAAAAGTCACGTATAGCAATTTTCACATGTTTATAGGGATAATCGAGGAAACATCAAAGGACAAAAAATGGTCCAAGGGGTTTGAGTCTGCAGAGGGACAGGGGAAGGCCATACAAGTGTGATTCACTTGGTGTGGCAAAATCAGCTATAAAACTCGGATTGAGAGTGGTATCAAATTTTGATACATGCGAATGGGTGGAACAACGCTCTTACACAACTAGTTGATTGGACCATATTTTATTGGAAATAATTATTCATTGTTCATTGTGTTTATGCAATGTTTATTGTTATCTTCTTTTTATAATGAATGGGATTATATGCATGTGTGTTTATGGGTTTTTATTCTGTCATGTTTATTTCATGTTTCAGTCCCTATTTCATGCATTTGCATTCACATGGCCTATGGAAGTTGAGATTAACTTGAGGAAGAATTATTGCCTTAAAAGGGGCTATGTTACAGGATGGTTTTCAGGTTCAAGGAGTGAATATGAGACCCCATAGAACTCTAAGGGTTATTGAGGTGGTTAAGGATGCCACATAATCGTATTAGAGCCTAAGTTGCAGCACTAGGGCTGAATGGGTCAAAAACCATATGTACATAGTGCCATATAAGGGATTAAATCCCAAGCTTGCAGTGCTAAGGTTGTTTGGGGTTTGAATATGTGCTTATAGGCAAGAGCTAGAGCTCAAGGTTACATCAATTGGGATACGATGGGTAGAGTATTGTTGCACAGACTGAGGTTGCACAAGAATTGCTTGAAGAAGAGCTTCAAGGAATTAAAGTGGGGAAATACCTAAATCTCTTAATAGAATCAATATTGGCCTAGCAATGTGGAAATTGTCTAAGTTTTGGAGCCAAGCATGGAAGCCATTAAAGGATGAAATCTTGAGTTACCAAGGAATTCATGGAAAGGGCACAATTTGCAAGCAAATTGACTGCCCAAATTCCTCTATGACAAGGATAAAGGTGCCATGTGTAAGCATTGGTAGCCAACTATTAAGTAGTGACATGGAGTAGCCACATGGATTGGGGAATGTGACGTAGAACAAACACTTTGGATAAGGTGCATAGATGGTATGATAAAAAATAATAGCTAGAATCCAAGTGGGTCTGAGTGGACATGGGAAGATTCGAAGTACGGTTGTGAAAGGCTGAGATTAACCAAGTAGGTTTCCAAGACCGGATCTGATCCATTCATGTAACTATATAAAATCAAAGGTTAATACTTAGGTTAGTGCTGTAAAAAGACGAAATTGACAAGGCATGTTTGATCATCTTGATCAACACCATTCACGAGGATGGAAAGTGATTGAAGGAAAGAGTAAAGGTTATGGTGTCATGAATGACATAGATTCATTGAGCATGTCGAAGCAACAAATCATCACCATTTGTGAGGATTTGAGATACAAGAGAACTATTACAAGGACCATTCTACAAATTGTTGATATTAGATTTAGGTCCATGGAGGGACATATTAGGACGATTCGTGGGGAGCTGATTGACATGTGTGTTGGCATGTGGGAAGGAGATATTAGGTGCCAAAAAATCACCGACTGATGAATAGAAAACCAAATATAAAATTCCATGGCAAGAAAGGAATCAAAATACCACTTACCTTACCAATAAACGAATACTAGTAAGAAGAGGTATGGTGGTACAGTGACCTAGCAAGGGTGGCAAGTTAAGATGTCAAACTCATACAATGGACACATGGAACCTTGGGGTTGGTGGCTTGAGTTGACATGGCTAAGTCCATGGAAATAAACATTGTGGTTGAATATCCAAGTGGAAGATTTGGTACAGGTGGCACCGACATAAGTGTCAAGGAGGAGATTATGTCTAAGGTGGGGATAATGAATCCCCATATAAGGATTTTCTCAATAGGAGGTGATCCCCATAAAAACACTCTATGGTAAAGAATTGGTTTTGAACTTAAGAATATATTTGAATAGAGTATATACATAAATCATGTTGTGGTTATTTATCAAGTTTTTAAGCCATGTGGGATAAGTTTGTAACACACATAATGCAGATGTTAATATCATGTGCACCTAGTGCGGAGCCAAAGGTAAAAAGATCATTAAAGAATGGAAATGCATTCAAGCTTAAAATCCAATTTAATTTTTCAAACACACTAATAAGCACAAAAATATATCGTCCTTAGGAAACAAAATATCATAAACAGTTACGCAATCTATTAAAGTGGTCCACAAAAGAGTCTTAGAAAACAACATAATGCATTGATGCATACCTAATAACCTAAAATTGATATGGACGCAGAATAAGGGATGTGTTTAAGAAATAGTTGTAGAATCCAATTGAGGATGTGTGTGTTGCTACATAAATTTTGTTATTAATTGATGAGGTAATTTTGTTCAGCAATGGGATGGTAAGAGAAGAAATCATGAATGGTTACTAAAAGAATATGCCTACAAACTAAAGATAAACTTAGGGAATATTTCTTAAAACTGCCAAGAAGTACATACGGGTTTAAAGGATACACGAGTTAGATCCTTCACTGGATATGCCTAGAACAACCACCTCAAGAATTATTGCATTTAACCATGGTGAATATCATTATACATAAGTATAGATTCTTCTCCAGGGCCATTGACTTGTTGGATGATTACAAGCACACAACCTCTTACAACACAAATTAAGATGAGAATAAGTGAAATTTTAGATTGTAAATGTATAACTAGATACATAAATATGACTGTACTGAGTATGACTATGCTGCTAATTTGATTGAAGAATCTAAGGTCTGTTTACTTTTTCTTTAACCCTCTCTCTCAAGGTATGTCAATTGTTTACCCAGTTGACTTGACCCTTCGACGACAAGATCAAACCTAAAAGTATCCGAGTATAAGGCTGATTCAAAATAATGGTTATGGTTATTTAGTGATGTTATCTCCTGTACATTATTTATTATTTTGTTATTGTACATGACATTTGGTGAATCAATGGAGTGTTAAAGTTGAAAGAGATGAAAGTTATGTTTAATTTTTGTTGCAGTTTAAAATTTAAATTGATTTTAGCAGTATTATTCTAGAACTTTTTTTATATTTATGTTCATGCATTAAAGTTTATTTCTTATGTTAAAAACTTTCCTAACCCTAAAAATTTAACATGGTCAACCTAAACACATAGCTGCCAGGTCCATAAGGGAGTGCCAAGAGCACAGTCAAAGTTGGCCTCAAAGCCCTCCAAACAGGCCTCTGAATGATAGGTTCCCTGCATTGTCTTGGCTATGTCAAAACACAATAAGCCACCTCAGTAGAAGAATGATGGATGGGAGGTTGATGCACATAAGCCCAAGTCTCCAACTAAAGGCTAGTGCTAGTGCAGGTCACTCAAGTTCAGTCAAACAAAAACTAAGAGATCAAGGAGGATTAGATGGGAATAGAATGCAATGCTTTTTATAGTGAATGAACAGCAAGAAAACTTAAAAGCATTCTAAAACAGCAAAAAAAATCCTCTACACAGCAATTTAATCCAAAGTGATTTGCATGCAGAGCTTCTGAGCTTTAGGGTGTTTTATTTCCTTTTTCCAGCAGTAAGGATGACTTGGTTGGAGGCGATGAAAGTGTTGAAATTTGTAGCGAGGAAGGTCTTCTACATTGCTTGGTGTCTAGGCATGTAAAAAGGACCTAGGTGACTCTCCTAGACATTTACTTTAATGTTATAAAGTGAATGTGAGTATTTTGTTAAAGTGTGAGTGAAAATGATTTCATTTCACAAAAGTGTAATTTATCTCACCCATGGAAAGTGAAGAGTCACTTGGGAGGTGAAGAGACAAAGTAACTTGGGAAAGTGAAGAGAGAGTCATTCTCACAATTAATAAAAAGAGAAGTAGGAGAGTTTAGACACACACAAGTGAATGAGAGAGGTGAGGGCTGAAGAAAAGAAGAGTGAGGAAAAGACTACAGCTAGAAGGGATGAAGCACAAATTGAAAGGTGTGGGAGAGGCACTAATCCCAAGAAAGAGCAAGGATAGAAATCACAGAAGCAACAACTGGGCACGAAAATCAAGGAAAAGAAATCATTGTCTGTAGAACAGCATATGGTCTGTTCTGTACAGCCACATGTGTGAGAGGAAGAAGGGCCATACTGAATGAGTTTCTCATTGTTGCTGGGCCATATTGCTTGTGCACTATTTGGTATTGTTGGGCATGAATTTCGAGGCTAGAATTTATTGCCGTGGAGGCTGTACTATTTGTGGAGGTCATACATCTCATTCTGGCACATTTTTATAGGCTGGTAAAGATTTATATTTGCTGTATCCATATTTCTTTTCGGTGGGTTGAGCATAATAAAATCTCTCTCCTGGACAGGTTTCCCTTTGGGGTTTTTCTAGGGGCATTGCCCAAACATCTTGTGTTAAAATGACTGGTTGAATGTGGTTGTTTACTGTTTATGTTTCTGCTGCATATAAGTTATATTCCAGTGTATTTGTAATTATCATATTCAACAGTTAATGGTGAATGTATTTAATTGTTGAGGGTAAATTATTGAGATTATAGATCAGACCTGGGGTTAGAAAACTAACAGAAAGTTATATACATATTTGAGAAATAGTTTATGGGTTGGACAATAATCTTCTGTGGGCAATGTTGTAGCAGCAGGCCACTAAGTTATTTTCATCCTCCAGATCTCAAACCACTACGTCCACTGTAAGAAAGGAGATCCATGGTAGCATTTCACCTGTGATTCGCTATGAAATAATTAATTTCGTGGTTAAAATGTGATTTGGTCCAATTATGCTTTATTTTAGCTCCTTGAATCCATTGGTTGTCACTGATTAAATTGCATTGTAGTGTTATGGTTAGTTAGGATGGACATTCACCTCTCCCTTTTTCTGTTATTTTGTTGTTACAACTGTCTACAGAATCTGATACCAACCAAGTTTAATCAAATTCATTTTAGGTCTTGAACTATTTAAGGGCAGCATAAGAGTGGATCTTTTGTATGCCGATGATCATCTTGTACTTTGTGCAAATTTCTTGATTAGATGGAATCATTCACCTTTTCGAGACACCCTGTGAGACTAGAAATAACCATTCCAAATGGAGAGGCTTTCCAACTGTAACAAGGGTCAGTTTGCCTAAAGTTATTACACAAATCTGTCGTGTAGTTTGGCATAAAAACAGATCCCCAGACTTGTGATCTCTTCGGTCATGATTCTCTACAACAAGATTATGTGTAGGGTTGGTACCAAGATGAGCAACACAAACTACAAAAACACCACCATAAGATTCAAGAAAGGGTGACCAATCTCACCCACACTCTTTGGAATTTATATTAATGAACTAAAAAATTGGATTTCAAACCCCACAGGGCACTGTAGGTAGTTGCCTTTTTTACGGGGTTCCATTAAAAAAAAAATGTGTGGACATCAGTGTCTTTCAGCCCATCTTTCAGCTTGATCCTGACAACAAAATCAATGTTGTCTCAAGGATAACCAGTATTAACAACCTTGGTAAGACAATGTTTCCAACTTCAATTTCAAGATACTAAAGGTAAGATTTATGTTTTTCACACTTGTGACAACTCTCTTTTACAATTGAATAATTTGAGGGCCATACCTCCAGCAAATAGGACACAACCACATTGAGAGGGTACTCATTGAGTCATTACCATGCTCTCAAAACATATTCAAGAAAAGAAAACAGTCTTGCATGGTTGCACTCTATCATTTTGGTTGATTACAGTGTCTTCCCCCTCCCCATTTCCATGACTTCCCATGCCATAGATACTCCATAGGGTTTGATGCTTGGCAAACTTCAACTCAAGTTGTAATAGACATCCATACCTGGCCCTCCAATTCTTATGCATCTTTCTGCAAAGGTATCATTAATAGCTAGATTTGAGAATCCTCTCCCCTCAGTTCTTCATCAACACCCCCAACTCACTAACAGAAATCTTAAAGGAAGTACCAAAATAGAGATATAAAAAGCATACTCAAAGGCCACATGGACTAAGCATACTCCAAAACTCTTATCATTACTTCCATAGCTACATCCACTTCAAGGAAGGCCTTGTTTGTACTCTAGGATATAACAAATTGCAATTACCTTAAATCCTGAGAGTCCCTTTAGCCTAGCTTCGGGCTTATAACTTAATTCCCATCAGCTACACATGGAAACAGATAATAAACTTCTAAGGAAGCATCCAACTTATAGATTGTATCCAGAAACCCAAGTCAAAACTCAGTTTCATCTTCAAATGCCGTATCTATCATGAAATCTATGATCCTAATCACTACAAGTGTAGAGACTCCCACATCTCCTTGAGATATAAAAAACATACTCAAAATCCACATGGACTGAGCGAAGAGAAACCCTAACTCCAAAACTCTTATCATTAATTCTACATCTACATCCACTTCAAGGAAGGCCTTGTTTGTACTCTAGGATATAACATATTGAAATCACCTTAAAGCCTGAGAGTCCCTTCAGCCTAGCTTTAGGCTTATAACTTTATTCCCATCAGCTACACACGAAAATTGATAATAAAATTCTAAGGAAGCATCCAACTTATAGATTGTATCCAGGAACATAAGTCAAAATTTAGTTTCATCTTCAAATGCCATATCTATCATGAAATCTATGATCCTAATCACTACAAGTGTAGAGACTCCCACATCTCCTTGAGAATTTTCACATAGTACAAAGACCAAATATGTAGCACAAAGAATATGAGAGACATATCTTGTCAGCCAATTGATTCTAATCTGATTTCCTCTTGTACTCACATTGGCTGTACTCTTTTAGTCCCATTGACCTACTTTTGTAGTCATTCGTTGGACATTAACAAAATTATCTTATCTTATATTACTTCTGCTTCTAAATGGATACAATTACAAGAGGCAGCATGAGTAAATCAGAATCTCCAACACTAGGTTAGACAGGCAACGCAGAATACAACACACATAACTGGTGAATGTTAGGATTTAGGAATCTCATCACCCACTTCTTCTTGGCCTTGGATGTCAAAAATGATGACAGTTGACAACATTATTGGTTTAGGGCTTCTATCCTTGATGTCCTTCGAACCCTCCTCATCCATTTTGTTCTTTTTGGGCTTCCTGTGATTTGATTGCATCTCTTTTGGCACTATATGTATTCTTTTATTTCTTCTACAGTTCTCTAAGAGATGCTTTAGCACTCTCAATATTCACTTGTCTTTGTACTTTTTATAGTCTCTTTGGAGAATTATGGCCACTAGAGGACATTAATATATAATTTAAAATTAAATCAAATTCCCTACCTCCATAAACCCAAGTAGAATTACTGAGATATACAAAAAGAAAAAGCCATCTGAATGACTAAGTACTAGAGGGAAAGCCTTGCAGTCGCCTTATTCTTATAATTTCCAAAACTTGTGGTTTAATCTGATCATACAAAAATTATTAAATTGATCACTTTAATTATTTTTCCAATACAAATAAATGCATATTCAAATTA
>LPNX010912968.1:46591-58698 GCA_001517045.1 Pseudotsuga menziesii
GTGAGATTCCACCTTACTTATGCATTGCTCCATTGAAATAGAAATAGGAAATAACATGATATGAATCTAATTTAATCAAACACACACCAGACCATGTATACCTCCTAGAGCAGGTTTACTCAACATCCCATATCTCTCTCACACAAAGACATTCAACAATTTCATTAACAATCACCCACCTTCCTTTACCTGCACTACATGGTCTCTAAATTGAAACAAACACATGGTATAATGATGCAGTAACATATTGTTTAAGTTCTATTGCAGTAGAAGAAGGCATACCTCCTACTCCTTAGCCTCTTGCCTCTAATTTTAGAAAACACATAGGGAACCATACACCCCCCCCATATTTTTCTTTCACCCACTATACCTGGAATATACATCAATCCTAAACCCACCATGGTTTGTTATTTGCAAGGTAAAACTCACCTAGCTTTGCACCTGCACACTGTTATACTCGATAAATAAATAAATGAACAAAAATATAACAGGATTCTAAATTTAAACAATTGACTCTAAATTTAAACAATTAAAACCATGCATGCATCCTCCTCCTTAGCTTCCACATTCATCTATTCCCATGGAATATGCATCAACCCTAAATCAACAATCTTGATGAGTGAGGACTTTCCTTAATTTCCCCACCCACTAAACCCAACAAGAACAGAACTATAAAATCTTATGAGAAATAATAAAAATGCATTGAATATACGATGAGAAATATTAAACATAGGCTGTAATATATTATAATAATTATCAAACAAAGAACAACAATATTTGCACAAGTATATTTTATTCAAAAACCAAAAATTGTATTCCCTAAAAAGGTACCGTAAGGAGGAGAACCATTATATTTGACATACGAGGGGATTACATGGGTTTTTCATCAAGAAATGATTCACCCTATACACCTATAACAAAAATATATTCAAAAACAATTCTCCACTTGTCACGTCCCCTCTCATCACGGAGAGGATGCAATGCTGCCATAACCGGGCATCTAGCCCCATGAACATAAGCAAAATGCACTGGAAGTAAAAGACATATGCAGATGTATAATAAATGAAAATACAGTGGAAGTAAATACATTTATACATTCATAATCATTCTTAAAACCAATACATTGCAGAATTAATACAATACAACACTTACCTTAAAAATGAGATGCCCCGAGCAACTAACTATGCCGCTACAACGCTCCACCCAACCATAGGCCAGCTGTGCTCATCAATCTCTCAACACCACTTCCACCCTCGAGCTGGGAATGATTTCTACAAGGAATTGTTAGATTTTTAACATTAAGCTAGCATTATTAGGATCTTTAACTAAGAGAATAACAAGCACAGCAATCAAACACAAGAGACAATGAACACAGTGTTTTTCCTCGGGGAAACCATAAATGGAAAAAACCCCACAACTTCCTCAGAGATAGAATCAACACCAAAATAGAAAATCCCAAAATAGTAAGATGATCTCCTGACAGTAGTAACCTTCTTTCTCTCTAGCCCTAGTGTCTTCTCCATCCTCAACTATGCACTACACTTGAGTGTGTATGAGATGTGTGTTAAATATAGAGGTCACCTCTCTATTTATACTGCTTCTCGGCATGACTAAAACCTTACTAGGGCCGACTTCACTAGGTGAGTCTAATAACCCTAGTGCCCCGGAACTGCGGGGACTTTAACCCTTAGACAATAGGAGGGTTACCCACAATGGCTTGACATGACTTGTTTACATTATAGATCCTCTCAATCGAAACATCGAGGCATGACATCATGACTCAATTACATTATAGACACATCCCGTAATAAACATCAGGGTACAATACATAAGATACATAGATGAATACATTCCGAAGTTACAAATACATCAACACTCCCTCTTAACTAGGAAGGTATTCTTTCGACACAATTTTCAGCACTAGTCTTCTTCTATGTATCGACTGGATCCTCTCGTCATATTCATCTTCAAGTCTTCTTCATCTTCTTCGTCTTCTTCGTCATCGATTCTTCAAGTCATCTTCTTCTTCAAGTATTCTTCATCATGAGATCTGCATCATCACGACTACTAGATCATCATCACATCTGGATCATCACTTGATCTGGATCGTCATCAAGTCTGGATCATCACTTGATTCAGATCGTCATCAAGTCTGGATCATCACTTGATCTGGATCATCATCAAGTCTAGATCATCATCACATCTGGATCATCACTTGATATGGATCATCATCACATGCTATCTCAGAATGGTGCTATCTCGATTCTTATCGTCACAGGAAGTTCTACAGAGTCAATCCTGTAGGCCTACCCTTCATGTAGGTCTTCATTAGCGCTTATATCTGACACTTAAGTCAGAATGGCCCGCCCAGCTCTTACATCTGACCTCATCTTGTCAGAAAAGCACACCCAGCACTCACATCTGACGTCATCTTGTTAGAAATGCCCAGTACTCACATCTGACCATGTGTAAACACATCGTGCCAGAATGGCTCAGCACTTATATCCGATCATGTGCAAGCACATCGCATCGGAAAGGATCTGCACTTACATCCGACCCCATCTTGTCAGAAAGGCATAGCACTCACATCTGACCATGTGTAAACACATCGCACCAGAATGGCTCAGCACTTATATCCGACCTCATCCTGTCAGAAAGGCTCTGCACTTACATTCGACCATGTGTAAACACATCGCATCGAAAGGGCGTGCACTCACATCTGATCATGTAGGAACTAATCCTATCATCGCATCAGGAATGGCCCCCAGTCCCAAACTGAGCTACCTGGTAACTGACCAGGTACATCCATTCTCCTAGAGAATGGCAATTGCCCTTACATCTGACCTACTTGTCAGAATGGCCAACATTCACATCTGACATGGTAGGAACCTAATCCTTTAGCCATGACAGAATGGTTCAACCCTTACATTTGATCAAGTGGGAACACATCCCTCTCTCACATCAGAATGGCTTCTCAGTCCTAGACTGAGTTTTCCTAGTAACTAACTAGGCACCTCCATTCCCAGAATGGCAATAGCACTCATATCTGACATGGAAGGAACCTAAATCCTCTCACCATGACAGAATGGCTCAGCCCTTACATCTGACCATAGAAGGAACTAAATCCTCTCCCATGTCAGAATGGCTCACGGACTCATCACTTCCCTTTGGAGGGAACCTCCATCTGGAGAACACCAAGATTCTCCCTAAAGTACTCAAAATTCATCCTAGCCAATGGCTTCGTCAACACATCAGCTATCTGATCGTCCGTCTCAACATACTGGAGCTTCACTGCTCCCCTCTACACCATATCCCTGATATAGTGATACTTGATCTCGATATGCTTCGACTTGTCATGGAACACTGGATTCTCTGACAAATTCACACAAATCTGGTTGCCACAATCTTTACAAGTAGCATCCAACTAGAGATCAAATAAATCATATAGTAGCTTCCTCAGCCATACTGCCTCACAACTAGTTGAACAAGCTGTGACATACTCTGCTTCAGTTGTACTTAGTGCCACACAGGATTGCTTCCTACTAAACCAAGAGATCACACCTGATCCCATACTAAAGCAACACCCTGAAGTGCTCTTCCTATCGATGGCACTGCCTACCCAATTTGAATCAGGTTAATCTTCTGATTCGACTCATACTTGAGCCCATAATCAACTATACCCCTAAGGTTCCTCAGAATATGCTTTGCAACAATCAAGTGAACATTTCTTGGATCTGTCAAGAACTGGCTCAAGGTGTTCACAGCAAAGCAAACGTCTGGTCTCGTGTTCGTCAGGTACATCAAGCATCATAGCATCAATCGACTGTGATGAAGCTCAATAGCTTCAGGTTTGATGCCATAGGTGTGGCCATGGCTTTGCAGTCCATCATCCCAAACCTCTTCAGGATCTCTACTACATAATTCCCTTGTCCAAGGGAGATTCCATCTGCACTCTACCACACCTCCATGTCAAGTACTGTCTGAATTTTGTGAGAGCATGCAAGATAGCTAGCATCTCTTTGTCATATATGGAATAATGGCGCTCGTATTTCTTTAGTTTACGGCTCTCGAATGCAATAGGGTGATGATTCTGTATCAATACTGATCCTAACCCTTCTCCTGAGGCATCACATTCTACTGTAAAGGGTTGTGAGAAGTCTGGCAATGCTAACACTGGGCAAGAGCTCATGATAACCTTCATCTCCTCGAATTTTTTCTGCGCTAAGTCTGTCCAAGTGAATGCCCCCTTCTTGGTGAGATCTGTGAGGGGTGCTACAAACTGGGAGAATCCCTTAACGTACCGCCGGTAATATGTGCACAGACCTAGGAACCCTCTCAATTCTGTCACTGTTTTTGGCACAGGACAATCTCTGATAGCTCGGATTTTCTCCATGTCCACCTATACTCCTTCTGCATTGATCACATGTCCTAAGTACAACATGTCCTTCATGCCAAACTCACACTTGGACATTTTCGTGTAAAGCGACTGTTCTTCTAAAATAATCAACGTCTCCTCCAGGTGTTTCAAGTGCTCTTCCCATGTTTTGCTGTAAACCAAGATGTCATCAAAGAAGACAAGTAGAAACTTACGTAGCTGTGCCCTGAAGGTGTGGTTCATACACGACTGGAAAGTAGCTGGAGCATTGGTAAGCCCGAAAGGCATGATCAAAAACTCATAGTGCCCAAAGTGACAGCAGAAGACTGTTTTGGAGATGTCCTGGTCCCTTACCCTGATCTGATGGTACCCCAAGCGAAGATCGATCTTGGAGAAGTATTGAGCTCCCCGAAGTTCATCCATGAGTTCGTCAATCCTGGGAATGGGATACCTGTTCTTGATGGTCTTTTTGTTAAGTGCTCGATAATCGATGCACATACGCAGAGTGCCATCCTTCTTCTTAACCAGAACTATTGAAGATGCAAAGGGGCTAGAACTGGGTCGTATGTAACCAAGCTCCAGTAATTCCTTGATGGTTTTCTCAATCTCATCTTTGTACCTCTTGGGATGCTTGTAAGGAGTGGTGATGACGGCTTGTGTCCCCTCCTCTAGCTCGATGATGTTCTCAAAGCCCCGGTCTGGTGGTCTACCTGATGGAAGGTCCCGAAAAACCTTTTCGTGTTTCTGTAGCAAGGCTTGAATGTCACTGGGGTGTTGTGAGCTGATCTCTGGGGGTTTCCTGAAGGTGACAAAACATTCTGCAGCCCATTCTATATCATCCTGTCGAAGCACTGGCTCCATTCTCTATGACGAGACCGGTTTTGGGGGATAAGTGTTCATGCCCCTCAAAACTACCCGTTTGCCATCTGGCCCCTGAAACTCCATCTCCATTTCCCTGTAATCTGTAGTGTATTTTCCTATAGAGTAAAGCCACTGAACACCCAATACCACATGATTATCCGCTACATCCACTACATAGAAAGAGTCTGTCATCTGATAGTTACCCAAGGCAACATTCAGTTTCGGGATCTAGTAGTTGCACTCCATGCTGGAGTTCCCGGCTACTGCTACAGTGAATCCCTCGAACTTCTTGGTCTGAATACCTCGTTTGGCTACCCAAGCAGAGTCAATGAAATTCTGGGTGGCTCCCCCATCAATTAGAACTCCTACTCTGTGACCCTGCACTACTCCCCTGACCCTAAGAGTATGGAATCTCAGTACTTCAGACAATGTAGCAATGACTCCCTCTGGTGTATCACCCTGGTGTGATTCCTCTTCTGTGGCCTCCTGCTCATCGTCGTCCTCATCACTTTCTGAATACACCTCAATGTAATGTGCCTTCGCCTTCCCGGCACATCTGTGTCCTGGTACCCATGGTTCCTGGCAAGTGAAGCACAACTTTTTCCTTCTCAAATATTTCCTGGTGTCCTCATCTAACCAGGTTTTCTTGGGCACATCCTGCTGGAAAGGTTTCCTGTCCTTGTCCCTAACAGGAAAATTGGTTTTCATAGGGAATTTGTTTTTGGGAACTGAATCCTGAAGATCCCTTGCCCTGCTAATAGCATCCTGCAGAGTGAGGGGTTTGTAGGCTTTCACCCATCCCCGTAGTGGTTCTATGAGAGCCTCAGTGAATAACATAGTCAGTCTGCTCTCTGACACATCTGTTACCATAACGGCTAGCCTCTGGAACTCTGAGATCAATGATTCTGCGCTACCAGTCTGCTTGAGTTGAGCCAACTCCCTAAAATGGATCTCTGGATCTTTCCTGTCGAACCTCTCCATGAGTCTCTGAGTGAACTCACCGTAAGAATGTATGGTGTTGTGACCCAATGTCACCAGTCCGTGGTACCACCATTCGTGAGCCTCTCCGTCCAAGTGAAGTGTAGCCAACTTAATGGCGTCTGTCTCTGTCATGGGGTTGAGCTGGAAATAGGTATCCAACTTTTGGACCCATGTTCTCGCTGATCCTCCGCGAGTCCCATCAAAGTTTGGGATGGTCAACCTACCCAAGGTTTTCTACAGCTCATAGTTGTGATTGAAACCCTTGTTGAAATTCCTGGGCCTGTTCCTGCTCTTCATGTTGCAGAAGTCGGAGAAGGACATAGCAGCATGAAACTCATCTCCTAAGTCTGTGTACTCTTGCAAATAAGCCCCATAAGGCTCGTTGGGCTCTACCTGCATGACCGGGCCCCCTACTGTATCTGCTAAGAAGTGAGGCATGGTAGGCCTGATAGTAGGTCTCCTATATATGTGGGGAGTGTTCTCGATGTTGGTGTATTCCATCTTTCCACTGCCGCTGGAAGATCCCCGCTCTACTGGTGAAGGGGGTGTACTGCTGATACCTGGTTCTGATTTCGCTGACAGTCTACTGATTGCATTGAGGACTTCTTTTTGTCCTTTCGCTAAGTCTTGCAATGCAGAGACCAAGTTACGAAATTCCATCCGATCCTCCTCATCTCTCGTTCCTTTTCCCCTATCCGCATGAATACCTATCTGTTCCATGTCGGAATTGGTATCCTCAAGCTGGATATCTTCAAAGTCTCCTGTGTACCTACTCTTCCTCCTCCTATAGGTTACAAAAGGATCCCCTTCTGTATTCATCTACTTTTCATCTCTTAAGCCCACAGTTGGCCAAGAAAATAGCTCTGATACCACTGAAATATCCCAAATCCCGATATTTTCTATTTCTAAACAATTATGCGGATACAACTGGGCTTACAAACTGCCAGGCAAAAATCCCTATTTTATAGGAAAAATTAGGGTTAGGGTTTGTGAGATAGGATACACACTTACCACTGATAACTGGCTGAACTGCTGCAGATAAAGTCTGCAAGTACTGAGATCTGGATCGGAGAGGAACTGATCTCTCCCGTCTTCGGTGAATGCTCCAGCAATAAGACGCCCAAGCAGAGAAAAAGGTGACGCCCTCAAGGAAGGAGGGGCCCGATGGATCTGCCGATTTGCAGGGTTGATAGCCTTGCTGTGCCAAAGAGATTGGCTAGAAAATACTACAGTTCTGAACCCTCTAAGTATGATAGCGACTTGGTTCTCTGAGGGAGCTGCTCATGCCCCTGGTGGTCTGGAAATGCCGATAACTCCTTCGGATGAGCTCAGATGGAGCTGATAGTCACTGGGTACCGGAGTATGAAGCTGCTGGTGAGAATGATGCCTGAGTTTCGGAAGGAAACTGAGATCTGAAGGCCCAATAGCTGATTAGGGCTTTCTGGTTGAAAACCCCCTCTTACGGCTGCACCGTGCCTCTGCAAAAATATATACCTTGTGCTATCTAACTTATGAATGAAATGAAGAACAAGTGGTGAACCAGTATGGCTTAACCGGAATAAGACTAGGACAGATGTTTCACTGCCGAAATCCTGTTAGCTGAAGACTCCATCTCCAACCCCAACTGCTGTGCTGCACGCTGTGCTGCTATCCAAGTGCTCCCAAAATAATCAATAATCATAAGTGAGGTCTCCTCTTGCTTTACCTTCTATTTATAAAGTTCAACTGCGCAAAACCTAATCTTTGAACTAATTAGGTCACTTTATCTTCTAATTTGCCGTTGACTTGCATGCAAAGAGCATGGTCATGCATGGAGCATGGAAAAGAGCATGGTCATGCATGAAGGTGGCCCTTCTTGACCAAGTGAGGATGCCGTAGATCTTCTATGGATGGCATCAGTCCTGATCCGATTCCCTAGTTATCAGTAACCGCTCGAACCCACAGGAATCACATAGGTTAGCGGTATGGGCCTCAGGTCCTAAAAGAAAGAGGACATTACATGCTTGAACTTGTAGATCCATTTGGAAGTTACAACTGACTTCCCTTCTGGTCTTGGGACAACATCCCAAACATCATTCTTCATGATCGATTGATACTCTTCGATCATAGCATCCTTCCATTCTTTCTATTCTGCCGCTTCTTCATAACTGGAAGGTTCTTTATCAATGAAATCACATAGTAAAGCTACATACTCGGAGCAAGATCTGGTCCTCTTTCTTTCTCTATGATTCTCTTCTAGAGCCCCAGATCTTTCTGCACCTTGGATAATTTCACGTACCTAAGCAGGTTTCCTCTTATGAGGATTCTTCTCTAGAGGTGGATCTATAGGTATTTTTGGTTCCTCAAATTCTCGATCTTCTTCTTGAGTTTCTTTGTTCATGGTTGTATCATGAATTTTGGGTGCTTCTACTTCTTCAGTTTCTTCAACAGGTCTCTTTCTAGATTTGTTGTAAGTTGTGTCTTCATCAAATGTCACATCCCTGCTGATGTCAATTTTCTTGTATCCTGGGAAATATATTCTGTAAGCCTTCGAGCTTTCAGAGTATCCCACAAATATACCCTTCTTTCCTGAAGGATCTAATTTTTTTCTCTTCTCTTTTGGAATGTGTATGTACACAAGACAGTCGAATATTCTGAGATGGCTGACTTCTGGTTTCTTGCCGAAGAAGACTTCTTCATGAGTCTTTTTCTCGAGTACTCTATTTGGAGTATGGTTCTGTACATACATCGTTGTTTTGGCAGCTTCCACCCAAACATGCATAGGAAGATCTTGATCATGAAGCATTGCTCTTGTAGCTTCCATGATAGTTCTATTCTTCCTTTCTGCAATCCCATTCTGTTGTGGATTATAAGGAGTGGAAAACTCCCTCTTAATCCCTGAGTCTTTGCATAGCTCTTTGAATTCATTTGAAGTGAATTCTCTGCCATTATCTGATCGAAAGGTCTTCATCTTCTTTTCAGTGTGATTCTCAATCAAGGCTTTGAATTCATTGAACTTGGTGAATACTTCATCTTTGTTCTTCATGAAGTAGATCCATGTCTTCCTATAAAAGTCATCAATGAAAGAAACATAGTATACATACCTGCTTAGTGAGCTTGATGACATATGACCGCATACATCGGAGTGGATGATTTCCAAGATTCCTTTTGCTTTGCTTTCTCTACTTGGAAATGTCTTCTTTGTGTTCTTTCCTTTCGCACATCCTTTGCAGACCCCATCATGTTTTGCTTGTATTTCTGGAAGACCTTCAACAACTTTTCTTGCAAGAGGTAGTGCTCTGTAATGCACATGTGCAAGCCTTCTATGCCAAAGTTCATTTGGCTCTACTGTGTCATCGACCAAGGCTTGTTCTGGATGGCCCTTCAATTTGTACAAACCTCCTTCTTGTTCACCAATCACTATTGCATCATCAGTAGTCTTTCCTTTTGGCCACATGATGACTTGACCATCTATGAATGCAACCCTCATTCCTTTTGCATCTAATGCAGATATGGAGAGGAGGTTTTTCTTGAGTCTTGGCACAAACAATACTTCCTTCATTGTCATAGAATTTCCAAAGTCTAGCTTATAGGAAGATTACCCACTACCCTTTATTGGATATTGGTAGTCATCTCCTAGCTTCACCTTGTGAGGTGATTCATGTTTTGAAAGTCTCACAAAGGATTCCTTGAATCCAGTCATATTTTTGGAATCCCCACTATCTATAAGCCAATCATTGCTTCCATGAGTAATGTTTCCCGTGAGAGAAGAAATCAAAACATATTCATCCTCGCTTGAAGAATATTCACTTTCATATCTGGTTCTCTTTGATGAAGGTTCATCTTCCTCTGCAACATGAGCATGATGTCTTCTCTTGTTTCCCTTCTTCTTGTGAGAGCTACTTTTGTTCTTAGGACAATCTCTAGCAAAGTGTCCTCTTTCATCACATGTATAGCAAATGAACTTAGACTTATCTCTAGGATTTCTAGAGTTATTTCTTTGATGAGAGTACTTACTTATGTGATGGCTGGATCTGGGTTTCTTGGATTGTACTGTGAGAGCTTGATCTTCACTTCCCATCTTCTCTTCTCAAGCTGCTATCCGAGATTATTTTTGAGAACATTCTTCCCACAGTCTGCTGAACTTGACTAACTTCTTTCTAGCACATATCCCTTGAATGAAGGATTCCCATGTCCTAGGGAGGCCATTCAAGGTGGTCATCACAATTTTTGCATTCTCCACTTCTTCATCTACTGCTTCTAATTGTTCCTTGATATGAGAAACCCTTGTAAAGTAAGAGTGGATGGTCTCTGCATTCTGGATTTTTACATTCTTTAGTTGATTTCTCAGAGGCATCTTCCAGTTTATGTTCTTCCCTTCAAACAATTTGGTTAGGGCATCAAACATAGCTTTAGGTGTCTTGAGGGAGGACACATGTGGTATAAGGTGATCCTTGATAGAATCAGCAATGATCGTCTTTTCCATAACCAACTTATTCTTATGCAAGGCCTTAGCCTCATCTCCCTCTAGTTGATTCCTCAGAGTCATCTTCCAGTTTATGTTCTTCCCTTCAAACAATTTGGCTAGGGCATCAAACATAGCTTTAGGTGTCTTGAGGGAGGACACCTGTGGTATAAGGTGATCCTTGGTAGAATCAGCAATGATCCTCTTTTCCATAACCAACTTCTTCTTATGCAAGGCCTTAGCCTCATCTCCCTCTGGGACTGGAACCTCCTCATTGATGTAGGAGTCCAACTCATTCTCTTCCAGAACCAAGGAGATCCTATACTTCCAGGCTCGGAAGTTATCACCTCCCTCAAGCTTGGTATGATGAGACATCTTAACTAAGAACCTCAAATGGAAATACAAAAGATTTAGATCTTACCAGGTCAAGATGTTGGATCTGGATTTGGAGCTGAAATCCTGCAGTACTGGTTCAGGAGCAGATTACGGTTTTTCTTTTCTCGAGTTTTGTCCAACCAAATGGTTTGAAATTGAACCCTAACTTCTATTTTGGGGAGGAGCTCAATCCATGCCTGGGCTCATTGAAAAATTCCTCTTCTGTGAAAAGCCCTAATTTTCGGCAGTAGTGTCGAGTCCAAAATTGAAAAACCTCAAAATTGGATTTTGCTTCGACAGAAAGATGTGCCCTAGGGAGGAGAGTTATTCCACCTTACTTTTGCTGAAAATATGTGGAGGAAGATCCACAAACTAGAAAGCCCTAGTTCCCGCAGCTGCACAGTGTCTTCTTCTTAGGTTAGCTCTAATACCATGTTAAATTTTTAACATTAAGCTAGCATTATTAGGATCTTTAACTGAGAGAATAAAAAGCACAGCAATCAAACACAAGAGACAATGAACGCAGTGTTTTTCCTTGGGGAAACCATAAATGGAGAAAACCCCGCAACTTCCTCAGAGATAGAAAAAGCACCAAAATAGAAAAGCCCAAAATAGTAAGATGATCTCCCGGCAACAGTAACCTTCTTTCTATCTAGCCCCAATTATTCTCCTTCTGCAACTATGCGCTACACTTGAGTGTGTATGAGATGTGTGTTAAATAGAGAGGTCACCTCTCTATTTATACTACTTCCTGGCATGACTAAAACCCTACTAGGGCCGTCTTCACTAAGTGAGTCTAATAACCCTAGTGCCCCAGAACTGTGGGGAATTTAACCCTTGGACAATAGGAGGGTTACCCACAATGACTTGACATGACTTGTTTACATTATCGATCCTCCCAATCGGAACATTGGGGCATGACATCATGACTCAATTACATTACAGACACATCCTGGAATAAACATTGGGGTACAAGGCATAAGATACATAAATGAATACATTCCGAAGTAACAAATACATCAACAGGAATAAGGGAACAACAGGCTCACACATGACCAAATACACACCAAG
>LPNX010912968.1:66032-80365 GCA_001517045.1 Pseudotsuga menziesii
CCACTCTGAAGGCGCAACCCCTTTTAAGGTACAAGTAAACTTCAAGATTCCAATATTTGATGGCCAAAGAGATGTAGATTCCGTAGATAGATGGTTGAATCTATTAGAAGGATATTTCTTGGTTCAGGACTTTTTCAACCGAGAAAAGATTACTTTTTCACTACTCAAAGCCGCCCCCCATGTTAAGGACTAGTGGGAAACCTACTGTTAGAGAAAGGACAAGGAGGAACCCTCTCTGTTCTCGACCGTACCCACTTGGAATTCATTCCGAGATGCTATAAAGGGACAATATTATCTTGTGGGGAGCTATGAGGACAAGTACATACAATGGACTAGGCTGCGGCAGCAAAGAGATCAAGATGTGCATGAGATGATGAATCTGTTCCATACCCTGCCCACCAAGTTGGGTATCAAAGATTCAGAGAAACATTTGATGCTGAAGTACCGTAGTTGTCTGCACATATACATTCAGGAGGAAATGGATTTCCTCGATATTTCCTCACTTGGTACGGCATACCGGTATGCTCCCAAATTGAGCAAAAATTCAAACAGAAAAAGCGATACTTTGGATCTGCGGATTAGAAGCAAGCGAAAGGTGCCCCCAAACCGCAGAACTAAGGACACAGCCAAGGCATGGCGAATCAAGACAACTTTCCAAAGCTGTAAGAAAATAACAACACTACAAAGCCGAAGAAGGGAGTGGGAAAGTGGTGCGAGTTCCATAAGAGCCCCACTCACAACACCAATGGGTGTCGAACCAAGCAGTCACTAATGGCTGAGATAAAGGCTTCCGAATCAGATGCATACTCTGACACTGAATTAGAACTCGAGAAGGGGAATGACAAAGGGAACAATATTATCGATGCAGAGCCCAATGCCACCGTTACCACCACGAATATCCAAAAGGAAGAACCAAAAGATTCAGAGGAGGAGGAGCACCTTTTGTGACTCCCAGATGTGGTTAGAGGGTTCCCTGCTACAGTTCATTGTCGATAGTGGGAGCCAAAAGAACCTCATTTCAGCAGAGGTCATGAAGCGGTTGGGCTTTCCGACCACAACACATCCGCAGTTGTACACCATCGGGTGGCTTCACCAAGGATGGGATCTCTGCGCCAGCCAGCAGTGCCACCTTCCCTACAACATCAAGCCCTTCACTGACAAGGTATTATGTGATATTGCTCCTCTTGATGTTTGTGATGTATTATTGGGTCAACCATACTTATGGAAGTGACATTCTGTGTATGAGTCTCGGCTTCGCGTTGTTATTATTACGTTGGGAAATAAGTTGTACAGGATACCAGAGGTACCACCTCCTGTCGCTATCTCTTTGGTTACTGCAAAACAATGCAGTAAACTCATTTCCAAAACTGGGAAATTTGTTTTCTTGATGATCTGCCCTTAGGGTAAGAAGAATATCATGGCCACGACCTCCAGACAGGGCCCATCCGCACGAAAACAAAAAATGGAAAAGGTTGTGAAGGAGTACCGGGACATATTCACCTCACCCACAAGGGTTCCTCTACATTGTCAGGTCAAGCACCCCATCGATCTGACCCCAGGTGTGTTGCTTCCCAATGGACCGATCTATCGACGCTCTGTTCTAGATAATGATGAAATTAAGAGGCAAATTCAGGAGCTGCTGCAGAAGGGTCACATCCGGCCAAGTTCATTGCCCCGTGGGAGCCCGATCATGTTGGTACAGAAGAAGGATGGGACTTGGAGAATTTGTATTGACTATCGGGCACTGAAAAAGATCACTGTCCGGAATAGGTACTTGATCCCACATATTGATGACCTCCTGGACCAGCTTAAAGGGGCGAAATATTTTAGCAAAATTGACTTAAAGTTCGGGTATCACCAAGTATCGATCGAACTGACCGATGTGTGGAACACTACCTTCAAAGCCAAGGAGGGCCTTTTTGAATGGTTGGTCATGCCTTTCGGGCTGACGAATGCTCCTGCAACCTTCATGAGGCTGATGGATGACATCTTGCAGCCATTCACCAACTCATTTGTAGTAGTGTACTTGGATGACATCCTGATATTCATCCAGACTTGGGAAGAGTACCTCCACCGCATCCGACAGGTCCTCCAAACGCTGCGGCAACACAATTTGTGTGCCAATTTGGACACGTGCACTTTTGGCATGACCCAGGTTTAGTATTTGGGATACATTATTGATGACCATGGGGTACATGTGGATCCAACCAAGATCCAAGTCATTCGAGATTGGCCAGCCCCAACTACTCTAACAGATCTTCGCAGCTTTCTGGGTCTTGCTAATTTCTACCACAGGTTCGTGTTGGGATTCTCTCATATCACTTGGCCCTTGAGTCAAGCCACCAAGGGAGGAGCAAAAGCAAAATTCTTCTGGTTAGAAACTCAACAGAAGGCGTTTGCAGAATTGAAACATCCCCTCTATTGTGCCATAGTGCTCACATTACCAAACTTGCAACAACCATTTGATATTGAGATAGATGCCTCTGACTATGCTATTGGGGTAGTCCTTACTCAATAAGGGCATCTAGTGGCATATCACAGTGAGACACTGTCTGATACAGTCCGCAAATATCCCACTTATGACAAAGAAATGTATTCCATTGTACAGGCTTGCCGACAATGGAAGCATTACATTTTGGGGAAGGAAACGGTCATCCACACAGACCATTGACCCCTACAGTTCATACAGACACAAGGGAAGTTATAGAATGATCTCCATCAGAAGTGGTCCACATATCTACAACAGTTTCATTTGAATATCAAGTACAAGAAGGGAAGCACCAATAATGTTGCAGACTGCCTCAGCCGACCACTGATCGTGGCGATAACCACCGTGCTCAACTCTTGTGGGAACGAGACCTCTGATTGGCCGCTTCTCTACAAGAGTGATCCAGAATTTAGCCACACATACAGGACGCTCTTGGAGGGAAACCAAGTTCCAAATTTTCACCTCCAGGATGCACTACTATGTCACATGGGACACCTTTGTCTTCCTTCCAACGAGTGTGCCAAGATGATTTGGGAAGCGCACTACAGTCGGGTCGTTGATAATTTTGGGGTCGAGAAAACAGTGGTAGTACAGCAGAAGTATTTGTATTGGCCAAACCTTCTATGGGATGTTGGGAAGTACATCCGATCCTGCACTGCCTGCGCCATTTCCAAATTGTCCATCAAGAAGCAAGGCCTCTATACTATGTTTCCTACCGCTAGTCGACCTTGGGAATCCATATCCATGGATTACATGTCGGGACTTCCTTCTACTAAGCGTCGCAATGACTGTGTGTTCGTGGTTGTCGACAGATTCTCAAAGATGGCCATAATGGTGGCCTACAAGAAGAATATCACAACAGAATCCACTGCTAAACTCTTCTTTGAATGAGTGTGGGTACACTTTGGGATCCCATGGTCTATAATCTCAGATCGAGATAGCAGGTTCCTTAGTACATTCTGGTCTAGCTTATGGTCAATGCTAGACACCAATCTCACAAAGTCCACAACTTTCCATCCCCAAACTGATGGCCAGACAGAGGTCGTTAATTAGATGATCGTACACATTTTGCGCATGTACAACTCAAAGCATCCACACACATGGGATGAGAGCCTCCCCTATGTACAACATAGCTATAACCGGGCCCTCCACAACTCAACTGACCATAGCCTCTTTCAGGTGGCTTGGGATTCCAGCCACTATGTCCCATTGACACAACCATGCCATTTGCAACTACTCAAGCTGATTCAGCTCATGTCAAGTCTGAAGTTTCTAAGGCAAACAGCTTCATTGAGTGCATTCGCCAGCAGGTTCATGACATATTGGACAGATCCAATGCCAACTACAAGTAGCGACATGATTAGCATCGGGTACAACACAACTTCCAAGTGGGAGACAAAGTGTGGCTACATTTGCAGAAGGAGTGCCTTGTTGAACCCCACCGCAAGCTTCACCTGCTTCGATATGGGCCATACACCATCACCAAGGCTATCGGGGATAATGCCTTTGAGCTCAATATTCCACCATTCCTTGGTCTGCACCCAGTGTTCAATGTGGACCGCCTTCGGCCCTACTTTCCACCTCTACTGGACACATCAAACGTGGAAAAATAACTTACACCAACAGAGTTAAACCCCGACTACATGGAACAAGCCACAACTGATCAAATTATGGACACACAGATCAAGAACACCCACCAGCAGAAGATCCATCTATATCGAGTTGTCAAAGCAGGTCAACTTCTTCACCAGGGAAAGTGGCTCACTAGAGACCAAGTTCAGCAGAAGTTTACTCATCTAATGGAGGAACTCAACGCAATGGGGACCATTTCTTCCTAAGGGGGGAGGAATGATCCAGGAGGATATTGGTGGCCACCCACCTATTCCACTTGGATCCCCACCATCGTTTCTTTCAGTTTTCCAGTTTCCTTAATTGTAGCACAATTTACTATTTTTGGCAGTTTTCGGGTCCTAAACTTCCGGAGCCGTTTTGAGGCCCTAAACGACGTTTTTTCGACATCGAATGGTCGAGAAAGTATGAGTCTGCTCTAAATTTAATACTTTTTGTTTATGGATGTAGTCCTTAAAGAGATATTTCTAACGATGTATCATGTGCGTCAAACGAAGGTAGTATGCCAAAGTTACGACCTCGGGAAATTGATGTACCAAGTTACCCAACAGGGCCCACATTCTGGCGTTTCACCCCCTAGGGTTAGGTTTTTGGATGTGTAGGGTTTCCATTGTTTCTCAATAATATATAGGCCTTCGAGCCTCATTGTAACACAGAGTTCAGAGGCACGTAGCTGCCACATCTCTTCTCAGAGATAAGCTACCAAAACTCTAGCTAGTTTATTTCCATTCTGTATGTAAACAAGTTTCAGTTCTTTGATTAATGAAATGAAGTGTTATTTCCGCTGCATATTTTTTTCTATGGTTATTTGTCTATTCTGTTGTGTTCTTTCATAAATCTGAATCATCAATCCTTGATAAGGAACCCCAAACTTTTACTCAACAAAGTGTAAAATACAAATCCACGCCATTGAATAAGGTTTTTGTCCTAAAACATTGAAAAGGAGAAAAAATGGTCCCAAAATCTTTGGTTATGTTTATAAGGTCCATACACGCTCACCACAAAGATTTTCATTCCCAAGATCTGATCCATAAAATTTGTTGACAAAACTAAGGGAACAAAATAACAATTTGTTAGCATGAGATTGGACCACCAACTAGTAAGTAAGCCTTTGGAAAGTCCCACAGTATCCACCCATAAAAATTTCTACCTCTTAAAAAGAGATTTTAAATTTCTTAAGATGAGTTCTCATTTGCACATAGTCTCTTGTACAATAAGTATGTCAAGTAATTCCTTCTCCACTATTTTGAAGAGGGAAAGTAACTTGTTTGGAATGCTTACACCCGTCACATAAAGGGAAATGATTTTCTTATAGAGTTTGAGGAAGGCTATAGTTCTCTAAGAGCCCCATTAAAGCCTTTTGTCTTCCTTGCAAAATCTCCATGTAAGCTTTATCATAAGCATGCTATATGTGAGACTTTCTACCAATAGACATCGACCAAACGTGAATTTTTATATCGAAAGCTAAACTTCCTTATCCAAAAACATTGATCCAGTTCTAGACTTTTTAGAACATAGATTGTAGTGTAACCCCTTGAATCCTTAGTAGACGAAGTAGAAAAAGGTATAAGTTATAACTGTAAAAAAAACATATTTAGGCATTATTGAAGGTGGATATGAAACACCCCCCTCCCTTTTTCCCCTCTCAGAAACCAAATTTCTCTCCTTTCTATAATTCACTCGGACATGCTTGTTTAAACCTTCAAGTGGGATGGGCCAGTTTTCTTTATAACCTCCCCTAAATATGATAGTGTATGTTTTTTATTATGAAGTGTGTTCATACTGGAAGTTGTGACTAATTGCATAGTTGGAGGAAGAGGGATTGCGATTCCAATATCCTCCACTAGAAGAGGTTGGTTTTTGCATCCAACTAGGATATTACTTTGATTATTCAAAGTTCCTATGCTTTTGGTGCCCTTTGGAACCCTTAATCCCATGTCTCCAAGAGAATTGGAGCTAAGAGTTCCTTTAAAGATTCTTGACACATAGACTATGTATCCACTTATGCGTTTGCAACCTTTACTCCTTAGCACATTGAGTCTCTTCCAAGACATAGACATTTATAGGAAGCACATATACATTTTATTTGTCATATTCCAACATTATTAAAAAAATGTTCAATATGAAAGTTAAAACATTTGACGACGTTGAAACATTGATGGATGGTATGTATGGGAGTTGTTGGATACGATGGCACATAGTACCATGTGTTCAAGGACCATGAGTCATTCACATAGGTGTGGCTTCACGGATGATGGGCATGACGGCTCAAACAATGGATACCAACAATTTCTTGACGGTGAACTGAAACGCACGGAAGGTTTGGATATGTCAGACCCTATAGCATAATTAAACACTCTGCTGCAGGCTGAGTATGGCTTGCCATCATTTTTGTGCCTATCATTTGACGGTTTAAGCAATTTGGTTGACTATGAATTTATTTTTGATATCATATATAAATGTGAATAAAATATTTATGTATATTATATATAAATATCTATAATTTGACGATTTAAGCAATTTGGTTGAGTGTGAATTTATTTTTGATATCATATATAAATGTGAATAAAATATTTTTGTATATTATATTTTCCAAAAGGAAAATATCTGCCAATCTAAATAAAGAAAGGCCATAAATTGTCCCTATGGAACTTTCATTATAGAAGAACCAAAATCTTTTTTTCATCGTACATTTCATTATAAGTTCCAAAATTACAAGATTACAAAAAACCACCCTGTTTTGCACCAGACTGTGCATAATCCATCATTTCATGTACTTTGACCTTCATACATCTTCTGTTGTAAATTCGATTTTAATTCTCTGTAGATTCCTCTGTTTCCAGCTTGCCTGGATCTAGTAGAAGTGTTAGCTTTGATAGTCTATCAGTTTTTGAGTTCAACTCTTTGTAAATGTGAGATATTATGAGGCATGTGAATGATTCCAGCAGTCTTCTTATTGCATTTAGTAGCTGCTGCAAGTGTGGTGCATTGATTTGGATCTTCATGTTAACCCATTATACCACCATTTTGGAATCCCCGAAGACTTGCAGTTGAGTTATGTTGTTTTTTAATGCTAGTTCCAAAACCATGTGGAGTGTTGCAAGTTCAGCCTTATTATTTGTACAGTGCCCTGGTGCAAATTTTACTTGGATCTTATGGAAAAATGAGAGATAAAGAACTCCTCCTGAACCTCCCAATGGAGGGTCCCCTTGACTTTCTCCGTAAAAAAAATCCCATGGAATTCCTTTGTTAATTTCTGTAGAAACCAATACTTTGACTTTTGGCTCTTTTTCTTGGGATCTGTATTCTCTATCCCACTGTATCACAAGAGATGAAGTTACTTCTGACATAATTATTTTGTTATTGAAAATGACAGTGTTTCTGGCCCACCATATTCCATAAGAGAAAAGGGATGGATAATCATAGTAAAGACGTAACATTTTTTCTGTCCACCAAGCTTTTGCTTTGTGTTCTAGAGAAATCCCGATAGCTCCTTGAAATTTTAATTCTCTACAAGTTTTCTTCCATACTGTGTCTGCATAAGAATAGAGATTAGACAAATGAGATATATTTTCCTTGTTTGAATAACAAAGTGCACATCGATTTGGGCCATTCCAACCTCTTTTTTGTATGTTATCCCATGTTAGAAGCTTGTTATTGAGAGTCAGCCATAAGGTAATTTTGGCCTTTAAGGGGCCTTTGGATTTCCATAATTGCTTCAACCAAGTCTCCTTCTCTCCTTGGTGCTTCTCCCATGCCCAAGTCTTGTAGCCAAGTTTAGCCGTGAAATCTCCATTAACAGGGCTTTTGGTCCAGAATAGCTTGCCTATCCTCTCCTCTTCTAAATGAATGAAAATGGATTTGAGCAGTGAAACTTATTCCTCCCATTCCTCCCCCGGACCTTCCTCTGGTCCTAATTCCTCTAAGCTCTTCTAGAGGGTATCCCTTTGTGAAGACATTGCATAAGCTTGGTTTAAGGTGAGGATCCCAGAACTTCTTAATTTTGAGACTAGGCCTTCTGAGAGTTTAAACCTTTCCCCTGCTCCTGACCAAGGATCTTCTCCAACCCTGATCTCTCTTCCATTCCCCACCAACCAGGCCAACCAGTTCCCTACCCCAGGGAAAGCTAAAACCAATGCTTTCCATCCTATGGACCCATTTTTGTAGGTTTTGTCTCTCTTCCTTATCCATTCTTGAATGGACCCATTTGGGAAATATTTGGATGATAATACCTTTCCCCATAGGGAGTCTGGATTCTTGATTAGGTGCCATAGAGTTTTGGCAACAAGAGATTGGCAGAACAGAAAGGGATTCTTAATCCCCCAACCCCCTAATTCTTTAGGGCTAGCAATCAATTTCCATTTGGCTATAGGGACTCCTTCCGTATATCTCTTAGCAGACCATAAGAAGGAGAAGAATTTTTTTTTCTGAGTTTCTGTAAGATACCCTTCGGGATGTAAGCAATTGTGGCCCAATATACCGAAATTCTTTGAAGGGATGCCTTGAGCAGTACCACCCTTCCTCCCCTGGATAACAATTTGTAACTCCAACATCCAATTCTACCCTCAAATTTTTTATGCAGCCACATCCAGTCTTTGAAAGAGTAAGCATTAGGATTAAGTACAAACCCTAGATACTTGAAACCTTCATCTATGGGTTTTAAAATGTAAGGGGATTCAGCCCTAATCCTCTCTTTAATAACTTATGGTAAACCATTTTGTGAGAGAATGGACTTTTCCACATTGATGTGCATGCCTGTGGCTTTCTTGTACAAATCTAGGACCTTCTCTACTTCCTTAAGGTTCCCCCAAGTACCTTCTCCCAACATTACCATATCATCTACAAATAGGATGTGCGATAATTCTACTGAACTATTAATTCTTATTCCTTTAAAGGAGCCTTCCCTTTTTGTATGATTAATGATTCTGCTTAGGGCATCTGCTATTAGTAGAAAAAGAAAAGGGGAGAGAGGGCACCCTTTTCTGAGACCTCTTGAAGCCCTGAAGAAGTTAGAGGGAGATCCATTGATTAAGACAACAAAGGATGTTGATTGAACACATCCCATTATCCAATTGACAATCACCAAATCCAGACCTATCTGAATCATTACCAACCTTAAAAAGGTCCAATTCACCCTACCATAGGATTTAGAGAGGTCCAACTTTAAGGCAAAGGATGAACTTTTAGACAGCTTGATGGTATGAATCGCTTCCTATGCAAGGGATACTGCATCATGAATTTTCCAGTTAAATAGGAAACTGAACTGCTCCTTGGTTATGAAGTCACTTAGAGTTGGATTTAGTCTTTGGGATATAATCTTTGCTATTAATTTGTAGACCACATTGCAGCATGAGATTGGCCTGAACTCTTCAAAGGTGGAAGGATTTTGTTTCTTGGGGATGAGAGCCAAGAATGTGGATTTCAAGGCTCCTAGTACCTGCCCAGCCCTTTGGGACTCTTGCACTGCCTTCAGTAAATATTCTTTCACTAGGTCATAAAACAATTGAAAAAATTCAATGGTTAGCCCATCTAGACCTCGGCTTTTTCCTTTCTAACAGGAGTACACAACTTTTTCCAGTTCCTCCTCAGTAATTTACTCCTTAAGGAGATCATTCATTTCTTCATTTATCATTCTAGGAAACAGATTAATGACCTCCAGTATTTCTTCAATATTGCACCCTACTGGTTCCTTGAATAAGTTTTTAAAAAACACCTCCCAGCCTCAACTTTTTCCTTAAAGGAGCTGACCATTACCCCATTCATGTCCTTTATAGTCGAAATCATGTTTTGGTTCCTTCTATTATCGGCGAAATTATGAAATAATTTGGTATTGTTGTCTCCTTTTATCCATATTGCTCTTCTTTTTAGCCTTAGAAGCTAGCTCCTCTTTGGCCAATAGTTCTTCTCTATTTAACTCCTTTTCCTTGACCTTCTTTAATTCTTCCTCTGAAAAAAAGCCCGAGTTATTCTGTTCACTGAAATCCTTTTTAAGGAGCTTTCAACTTCTTTGAGTTGTTTTTGTTGATTGGAATAGTAGACCTTAGCCCAAGGTTTTGATACCTTCTTTACTTTGTGTAGATTTTTCGACAGTTGCTTCATGTAGGATACATTAGGGTTTGCCTCCAGGTGATTCCAAGAATCTCCTATAATCTTTCGATAGTCTTCCTCTAATAACCAGGCTGGATTAAATTTAAAAGGGGCCGCTGATTTAGTTTCAGGGTTTTGAATTTGAAGAAGAACTAGGAGATGGTATGATAGACCCCCTACTTGAACCCAAGTTCTAATTATTAAATACCATGAAAGCAAATTTTATACAAGCAGAAATCTATCTAAACTTTTAGAGATGGCCTAATCCCCACTTCTATTGTTTCTCCAAGTCGGTGTAAGCTTCAACGGTTGGATATCGACCAACTCCTTGGTTTCAAAGAGGTTAGTAAAGAATGAGCTCATACCATCCCGGCGGGATGAAATTCCCCAATTTTCCTTTTTTGATAGGGTTAGATTCAGGTCCCCTCCTAGAATCACGTTCCTTGACTCCAGCAATCCTAAGGAGAAGAATGCTTCCCAAAACCCTTTCCGGTCTAGATAGGGACCGTAAACATTATACATTGTAAAGGATATCCCAAAGGCTTTCTCTTTAAGAACTATTTTCAACATTGTACTGTGTTTATCCTCTTTCACTTCTTCGAAATCCTGATTCCAAGCCATTATCAGTCCCCCAAAATGTCAGTGTCTGGGATTTGAACTATCTTCCCTAAGAGCTCATGAAAACTGCCCTCCATTGTGGTTTCCAATTCAGGGTTCATCACAAAACTTTTCATCTGTGACAAATTCTTCGCAGGGGAATGTTCAAGGCACCCTAAGGCCACGGAAATGATAGGAGAAATAATTTCAGGGCTGAGAGCCTTCTTACTAGGGGTCGAATATAAGCTATCTTATGACGAAGTAGGTTTCTGTGCACCGTCTTTTGACTAAGTTTCGCATCTTCCTTTGTTCTGAGAAATTCCTTTCCCCTTATTACTGGGTTGATTGGTCCTTTGTTCTGTGATTATGCAGTCCTTCACTAAGTGACCAAATTGTCTGCAAGAGAAGCAATGGAAAGGAAATTTCCAATAGTTAAGCTTCTGCCGCCACAAAATCCCGTGCATCTCCAGGTGAATTTCTTTATATAGTCCGTCGTGAAGGTCAACTTCAATTAGAATTCTGTGGCTCCTTCTGTCCACCTTCTACTCCCATCCTTCCTCCAAAGCTATAAATTTTCCCATTTTGCCTCCTATAGCCTCCATTATATCTTTTTGCCAGAACATCATTGGTAACCCTGGTAGAATGACCCATATTTTTTGTACATTTTGCGACTCCCTGTTAGCGTCAAAATACACACTCCATTTCTTAAGAATTAACCTTGAAGGCCCCCATTGCCAATTTTTTTGTAGTAAAGTCTATCGATCTGTCTCCGTCTTGACTCGGAACAGGATCCATCCTCTGGACAAAAAATGAAACATGGGAAGCTTCCACAAATGAGGACTCCAGTGTTCTTCCATCCACCTATGGAGAGCTATCTCGCCAACTGATTTTCCGCAAAACCTTCCTACCAGTGCAGACGACAAATAATCATGTACTTCAGCTAATGAAATATCTCTTCTTACTATTAGTGTTGTGGCCTGTTTTTTAGCTTTAGCTCCTGATCCTTTCCTTCTTTCATCAGTATTGGATGTTATCATAACTTCGCCTGCCTTCTTAATTGACAGGACATGCCTGGTGTTCTCCGGCGTGTGAGCGTTTGACCCTACTTGTTTTGGCTTTGCCATTAGTGAGAAGATATGACTTTGCCCTACTATAGTAGTTGAGTCATAGTCTACCTCATCAATTATCATCATGATCGAAAGCTTAGGACTTTAAAACTTTAAAAATCTCTCAAAAAACTTAAAGTCAATTTAAAACATTCCTTCGCTTTATCTTCTCATATGTGCTCGCACTGTTTGTCTCCCGAGCTGTTCCCCTAACCGCAGAGCCCTTAACCCTTAAGGGCCCCCCATTTTTGTATATTATATATAAATATGTGTAAAATATTTATATAGAAATTTACTAAGTTTAAATATGCAACAACTATAGTAAGCAAATTATAAAATTTTAAAGGAGAAAAATTTCGAGATTCCCCTTGGAAAAATATCAAGGTTCCTTAAAACTACATAGTGGAAGACTAATAATACAATTAGAAACACAAAATATAAAAAAATACAATACACATACATGGAAATAGAGAAGTCTAGCATTTATGCGTTCCTCGGATACCTGGAAATTAAGAACCGCTCAAGAGTTGGAGAAGCACAATGGCCAAGGACAGTTAGCTAGGTTTTATCGGTTAATATAGGTATTAAAATTTATGTCGAGATATCTAAATTCATAAACGTCAAATAAACGTTTCAAATATTCTTTTACCTATCAATGTTGATGTGTTCATCATAGACTTACATGTCAAATACGTGTAAAAATGAAAAAAACATTTTGTAGGCCATCAAATTCCAGGCCTGCTCGTGTGTCACATTTAATACTCGTGTGAGTGACTTTAGTTCGGAGAAGGACACATACATGAGGGGATCACATGGACACATACAAGAGGGTATCGCATGACTAGCATACCCTTGAACCCCCAAATCAGGGGAAATGAAAAGCCGAAGAGAACTTCAATATGTTGCAAAATGAGAGAAAGTTGTGTGTATGTATATAATATAATATAACATTATATGTTGAAATCAAGTTTAGCTAATTTATGGTAAGCATAATAGTCAATGAAATTGAAAAGAAACTCTATTGCAAGTACCAATAAGCAATAAATAGAAACTCATGTAATGAATGGCAAGTAAAATTAAATGCACATTAATTTGTCATACGAGAAAGTATACATATGTGAGTAAAAAAATAAAAGGCTAGGCAGTGATCAAGTTTGACTCTAACTATATTGGAAATCAACATTGGTATTTTCCTCTGGTAGGGGGAGTGTAGGGAACGAAGGTTGCAATTTTAAGTGTGAAAGCAACAAAGAATGAAGGCGTGCCTCTTTTTTTTTTTGAAGTCATACATATGAAGTGTCTTTCATCTTTGCATAGCATTCTAAGGAAAACGATAGTGCAATTCACATTCCTTCTAATGTTGCAGTGCATGGCATTGATACGAATGTGAATCATTGGCATTCATTGTTACCAATTTCAATGGTTGACCTTGTTAATGTCAATCCTTGGTTTTTATGGATAGTCAATTCCCAAGCGATCTTGAGGGGATTTGTTTCTTGTTACTACAATTTATGGGTGGACTTAGTATATTCTTTTGTTGAGATTGGTCCCATGGAGGTCCAATGTAATTATCAGATGTGGGGACAACATAGGGTAGTAACTTAGGAGAGATATATCCAAGTGTGTATATAATTTGCATGCACCATTTACTAATATTGATTAGACTCATAATTTGTAGGATAACACTACTCTCTTCCCTACACATAAGAATATTTATTTTCCTAGTTGATGTTCATCATCTTACTGTGCATTTGAACCATTGGTGAAATTTGTGACAGATCATGCAATAGGCATAGCCAATGCTTGGAGCATGTATTTGTTATTATTGTTTGTAAGATTGCTCATGAGTTGCAAATTAGATTCTATTGATGGCAAACAAAAAAATGTCAAAATCAACATTACTTGAGTATAGTTGGAAATGTTTTGATATACGATATGACAGAGTTCCCCTTTCATATTCTTAACATATGTGTCTTTGAATTGTTTTAATGACATCAAAATCTCACTATACAAAATTAATATCTTATATTGATTAATAGAAGTAGTCCATAAAAACATATAAGGCCTAGAAATATACCATGATCCTTATTCAAACGAAAGCAATAACAATAGATTGGTTCTTCCTACTATTCACATCATGGTGTATTGGTTGCAATGTATATGTTTGTTTTCAATAAATGACTAATACTAACTTTCCACATATTTTCCTAAAAACTGTTCATATCTTTGGTAGAATTTATTTTGTGATGTATGTATTCAATGAAACACTTAGTTTTTATCAAATAAGAATGTGTTACCATGTGGAATTGAGTTTAAGAGGTAGATATATTTATGTCATAGAAAAAAAATACATTTATCTTTTTACATAAACAAAACCCATGATCCTTATGTCACTATTTCATTATGTATATTTACATATATAAAAA
>LPNX010912991.1:13700-24838 GCA_001517045.1 Pseudotsuga menziesii
AAATTCATGAGTGAAATCTCCTCCCCTTAGCCTAAATCAGCTCCTGCAACAATCCCAAGCAGTGAACTCACTCCAAAATGCTCCAATTGCCCTTCGAATTCGCGTTCTTGATTGTGAAAATGGGTCGCGGGTTTCAGGCCTGTGTATTTAATTTTTTTGTTTATTTACAAATCGCGTACACGTTTTATAACTACATATCGTGAGCACATTTTGTATTTATATTACGTGTATGCAATATGGCTTCCTATCCTACATGTCCCATGACATGTCAGGCTCGAGTTGAACCATAACAAGTGCGATGTAGCAGAACCTTGATGTACTTTTTGGTAACGTGATCTTGTTTTTGAAAAATAGGATTGCATCTAAAACACCCCTCATCTTCTTGCACTGACCCATTAATGGACTCCAGCTAGTGCTTTCCATGCTCTTGGACAAACGTGATAGCCCCAAGCTTAGAGCTTGGACACACGATGGTTTTGTCATTTGCAAGGTTTAGGTTGGGGTTTGGTCTTGCTCTGTGCAGGGGAAATGGAGGATACCTCCATTGTCATGCAGGTAAGATCCCAGTTGGTTTATCATCATTGATATGGTTTGCATTGTTGCATTTCAACGTGGTCATAATTTTCACCTATATCTTATTTCTCTTTTGGTTGCAGGTGACAGGGTAGAGAAAGTGGGGTGGCTCCATGTTTCACTGTCAGCTCCAAGTGTTTGCAATGTGGCCATGGTAATCCTGTGAGAAATTCTATACTTGCTACCTCCATGCCCTCTTGGGAAGACCGCGTTTGGATTTGTTGCTTGGTTGGGGTTTTATGTTGTGGGTTTTGATTTCACCTTCAGGCTTGATATTACAGACTTGGGTTTCAATTAAATGTTTTAGTGGCTTCTAGCCATGGGTAAAATCATGTTTCCCTTGGCTCTGTGTATAAAGTTTGGGTTTTTAATTATAAATGGTTTGGGCCTTTGAGGCATGGGCTGCACCATTGCTTGCAATGGTGCCATAGCCCATTGGCATGCATGTGTGGAGAAACTGAGATTTACCATACTATGTATGATGTATATAATTTGTGTATTTTATAATGATTATTCTTATTTTGCTTACTGTGTGTGTAATGTGTATGTTGTGTTCAATGGTTTAATGTCAGAGCTTTAGGAACAACCATACGATGTGGTGGAAGTTTATGTATTGAATGATTTTATTGGGTTGTAATGGTGAACAACTTGGGTTTTAAAGACCAAGCCGTGGATGTCTTGATCCTTCCCCATCATGGATGCGATAGCTCTATTGTATCTTTACTATAGATAGTTTTAATGATTAGTTTAAGGGTAATTTGCTAGCAGAGTAGTTGGTTATAAAAATCATACTATGTAATTTAAATTTGGAATTTGTCGTAACTTAGGTGAATGTTGTGCGTACCATCTATTGTTTTTTTAACATTATGAATTCGTGGGTTTTGTAGAAGCCAGGGTTATAATCCCATGATGGAATTTGTTGTTGTGTTTATACTGTAAATGGACCTTGTGTATTTAAATGTTGTCCGAGGCCATGCTATAGTGAAATCATAGTTTGTCTTAACAACATGGTAGTGGTTTATAAATTGTTTCCCTCATATAGGTTATGTATAGTGTGGCCGTAGCGTGTATGCAAACGAAACCCCACAGGGTTTGACTCTGTTTGGATATTAATGTTATTAGTTGTATTTTAATAAATAAAAAAGGCTGGACTTGTATGCCCACAGGATTCAATTCATGTTCCTGTTTGTAATACATGGGTTTATAATATGATTTCGATTCTATTTAATATGTTTTGATTACTATGTAATATGTATTATTTTAATTCGTTAATGTTAATGTTTCGAAAAAATATTTAATTTCGTTTAACGGTTATGTATAAATGGAAAAGATAGAACTATGGATTCTTTTATAAGAATTTATGATCAAATATTCGTAAAGGACGACATGGATGGTCACGATGCTTCCTTCGTTCATTTAGTTCTGATAATGATAGTTTAAGTACAAAGTTTTAATATTAGTTTATTCTTATTATAACAGACCTTGAAAGGTATTAAATGAGTTATTTATCTTTGGATTTAAATGTATATAGAGATTTCATAAATTTTTATGCATGATGACTTTATCTGTTTATATATTTATTTATAAAGTAGTTCTGTTTGTAAGTAATACCCTAAGGTAACTAATTAGTATATTTATTTATTTAAATCTTGCTCCTATGATTAAATCTAATTGAATCTGAACATGTCTCTACTGACAAATGAAATATGTTAGTAGAGTTATAAATAAAAGGTGAGCAATAATAACAGGTCTAAATTAACCTAGTTTATACATTACCCAGTTTTATAAATAATGATACCACAAAATTTAAACTAGGGTGTAGAACCCTTGAAGAACATCAGCCAATGCATTTGAACTTTTGCAAAAATAAACCCATACTCATCTACAACCCAGGGTCAATATTTTAGAAGACATGTAAACCCTAGAAAGTATAAACAAAGCAATCATTTTTAGGTCTAGAATACCATATGAATCTTTACCTAAAACAACCAGCATTTATGATAGATTTGAACTTAACATACTAAGAACTCATACCTATAATTTCTCTGAAGCTCCTTTGTTGATGTATATGTAACTTCAGAATGTATTATTCTATGTATCCTATGTATTGTAACCCAATGTTTATTCTGGGATGTTTCTATTATGTATTTGAGTCATGTGGTCATACCCCGATGTTCCAATCGAGAGGATTAATAATGTAAACAAGTCATATCAATTCATTAGGTAAGTCCCCACAGTTTTGGGGCACTTGAGTTATTATACACTAATTAAGGTGTAGGCTCGAGTAGTAATTATTAGGGTTGAGCCTACGTGTGAAATGGCAAATTAAGTGAACAGACTAATATAAATAGAGAGTGTGTGTCTCTCTATTTATCACTTGTGAAGTACATCACTTGCTCTCTCAAGTGTGGCGCACCTTTGGAGAAGGAAATACTTTGGCTTGACAGAAGACAGAAGGCTACTGCTGGTTTGGGAGATCTCTTACTGTTTTGGTGTTGATTCTATCTTAGAGGAAGTTGCGGGGTTTTCTCCTTTATGGTTTCCCCGAGGAAAACTCTTTTTGTCTCTTGTCTCTTGTGATGTGCTCATTTTTTATTGCTGTACTTGCTATTCTCTTAGTGAAAAGATCCTAAGATCATAATTCTAGCTTAATTGATGAAAAACTAACATGGTATCAGAGCTAACCTGAGAAGAAGACATTGTGCAGCTACAGGAACTAGGGATTCCTATTTTGTGGATCTTCCTCCACAGATTTTCAGCAAAATTATGCTAGGATGAGTCTCAATTGAAGGTTGCATCTTTCTGTCGATGCGGAATTGAATTTCAAGCATTTTTAGTTTCGATGTGGAAATTAGGGATTTCTACAGAAGAGGAATTTTTGAGTGAGACCAGCATAGGATTGTTCTCCTCATCAAAACTGAAGTTTAGAGACCTGGATCAAGAAATTTGGTTGGGTGAAACTCCAAAAAATTCAAACCCTAGTTTGACCCTGAGCTAAGAGAAACACTAAATACTAAAACTACTAAGTTTTGGTACAGTCGCTATATTCTGAGATTGGAGAAGTATAAGATGCTGAAAATTGCAGGGGATGAAGATAAAATCCTGATGAAAACTGTTTCCAAAAATCAGCCTTAGATTCGCTATATTATGGGAGATATGATCTCTCCAAGTTAGGGCTCCAACCTCTTCCAAAAATCATCCATAAATAGGACACCTGGGGAGATCTGCAATATCTTGGGCTACAGAGGTCCAAATGGAATTTCTGAATATTATCCAGAAATGGAACAGACTTTACTTTTTTTCTTATGAATATTGGACTTAGAAGATGAACCAGTGACATGTGGAATGTCGTACAACTTCGCTATTCTGAACAGTCCTGTAACAGGTCACCTTGGAAAAAGGATCATAAATACCAAATGGTGAAACCAATTCTGATGAAAACTATGGTGTTGGATCAGGGACATGCAAGGTTACTTCAGTGAGAAATTTCAGACATAGAGGATCATTAATTTTCGAGATATCACAGAAATAGTAACAGGCATTTCTGCAGAAGAAATCAGAAAATTAGGGCTTCCTGTTCCGGGAGCTTCCCTCCACTGTTTTTAGAAAAGGACTACATTGGACAGCACCATTTGAAGAGATATATCTATTTGTCCAATCAGATCTAAAAGATTCCAAGTTTTGAAAATTATGGTTTCTGCGACAAACCCTAGATCAGCGAACTCCGGGACAAAGATGGACACCTCAAATCGATAAGATCTAATCCTTTGATATTTCCATTTGAGGTTCTCATTTCAATATGATATATCACATCATCTTGGTGATAAGCTTGGGGAAGTTGAAAACTTTCAAGCCTGGAAGTATATGATCTCTCTAAAGAAAATGGATTGGACACCTACATGAGTATGGAGGTTCCAGTTTCAGAGGGAGACGAGGTTAGAAGTCTCTCACAAGGCCAAAGAAGACATCATGTTCATGCTATAGAGGATGATGAACTATCCAGAAAGAGATCCAGATATGAAAGTGAAGATTCATCAAGTGAGGAAGAATATGTTCTGCTATCAGCTCTCACAGGAAACATTACTCATGGAAGTGATGATTGTCTTATAGACAGTGGGGCTTCCAAACATATGATGGGATTCAAGGAATCCTTTGTAAGACTATCAGAACATGAATCACCTCACAAGGTGAAACTAGGAGATGACTACCAACATCCAATAAAAGGTAGTGAGGAATCTTCATACAAGCTAGACTCTGGTAAGTCTCTAACAATGAAAGAAGTATTGTTTGTTCCAGGATTCAAGGAGAACCTTCTCTCCATTTCAGCATTGATGTAAAAGGAATATGGATTGCATTCATAGATGGTCAAGTCATCATATGGCTAAAAGGAAAGACTATCGATGATGCGGTAGTGATTAGAGAACAATAAGGAGGCTTGTACAAATTGAAGGGATATCCAGAACAAGCCTTGATCCATGATACGGTAGAGCCAAATGAGATTTGGCATAGAAGGCTTGCACATGTGCACTACAAAGCACTACCTATTGCAAGCAAAGCTATTCTGGAATTTCAAGCTATTTGAAGGGAAGAACAAAAATCAGAATATGACCTAAAGAAGAAGTGAAGAATGCAAAAGTGGTGATGGCCACCTTGAATGGCCTCCTAGGATCGTGGAATTCATTCATTCAAGGTATGTGTTCTAGAAGGAAGTGATTACTTTCAGCAAACTTTGGGAAGAAGAAGAATCTCTACCCATAAGAAGAGAAGATAAGACGGGAGCATTTGAAGATCCGGCTCTCACCATCCAAGGAAGATCCCTCAAGCAATGAGGAATATGAAGAAATCAAATCTTGAAGAACCTCTTATCCAACTCAACATTTGGATAAGAAACGATGCGATTATGAATGAAGAAGACGATGAAGCTGAAGGCTCAAGAAGGAGTCTACCCTCGAAACAAATTAAGATAAGTATTCAATTGTCATTTCATTATATTATTTTGTTATGCATTTGTTTATATTCAGTTATTGTATTATGCATGATAGGATGTTTGCATTAATGACAGAATACTACTAATATGCATGTGATGGGTAAGTAGCTCATGGGGCTATACAAATTCTCCATTGCTACCTATCTAGATTGAAACCTCTTTGCGGACATATTGGATTAGTGCACAATCTCAATGTTCTCCTGGTAGAGATGGAAGGCATCTAGAAAGTTTCAGTGAGATATGGATGAATGTTGTATTGGCTAAAGTATTTGCATGATCATATATTTATGCATAAGTATTTGCCAGTATGAATATTCCTTGTGAAATGTTCTAACCATACAAATGCATTTGACTTGTAGGAAAGACTGCATACATAATCGCCTACAAGCAAAGAAGAATGAAGACTTGTTCTGAAGAAAAAGTGACGATAGTTCAAAGACAAAGAATAATATGACGAGTACAGTGACATCATTGATGCAGAACCTTCCAGCCACCAAGAAGAAAGGGAAGATCAATTCAAGAAGAATGATGTCTAGGCGTAGTATTGAGACCTGAAGAGAATTTTGTAGTTCCATCATGCAGTAGATGGAAACATCGTGGGATACAAAGCAAGATTCATAGCACGAGGCTTCTCACTAAAAGAAGGCCTAGACTACGAAGAGACATTTGCAGCTAGTAAGAGTTCAAACACATACATGATGAGCTTGATGAATATCTTAACCTTTGCTACAAGGTCAATAGAGGATGACAAGCTCATAGATGGGTGCAAGATGAACTTTTGAAGAAGTTCAAGATAGAGGATCTTAGTATCCAGTGATCCTAGATGGATACTACTTGTCACTCCAGTACAGAATGTTTCAGTGCATAGAGTACGGAAGACAGAGGGACCATGATGCTCCGTTTTAGAGGGAGTGATTGCAGAAGATCCTGAGGTTCGACATGGTACGATAGGATGGGCAGATTACTGATGATTCTAGGCTTTACTGAGAGTAAAGTGAATTCCAACCTTTGATCCAAGGTTGAAGGTGGAAGACCAGTGATGCTCCTGTTATGTGTCGATGCACTACTGTTCTAGGTATGGAGGTGTGGCAGAGTACAGATGGGATCTACCTTGGACAAGGGAAGTATGCAGTAGAGATCCTAAAGAGGTTTGGGATGATGGACTGCAAGGCTATGGCTACACCTATGGCATCGAACCTGAAGCTATTGAGTGATGCTTCATCAGAGTCGGTTGATGCTATGATGTATCGTCAAATGATTGGGTCATTGATGTACCTGACGAACACGAGACCAGATATTTGCTTTGCTGTCAACACCTTGAGCCAGTACTTGACAGATCCGATAAGTGTTCACTTGGTTGCTGCGAAGCATATTCTGAGGTACCTAAAGGGTACGGTTGATTATGGGCTCAAGTATGATGCAAATTAGAAGATTAATCTAGAGGGTTATGTTGATTCAGATTGGGAAGGAAGTGCCATCGACAGGAAGAGTACTTCAGGATGTTTCTTGAGTTTGGGATCAGGTGTGATCTCTTGGTTTAGCAGGAAGCAATCCTGTGTGGCACTGAGTACAGCTAAAGCTGAGTATGTCACAGCTTGTTCAGCTAGTTGTGAGGCAGTATGGCTGCGGAAGCTACTGTCTGATATATTTGATCTCCAGTTGGATGCTACTTGTATACACTGTGACAACTACAGTTGCGTGAAGTTGTCAGAAAATCCAGTGTTCCATGACAGGTCGAAGCATATCGAGATCAAATATCACTATATCAGGGATATGGTGCAGAGAGGAGTAGTGAAGCTCTTGTATGTTGCGACAGAGGAATAGATAGCTGATGTATTGACGAAGCCATTGGCTAGGATGAAGTTCGAGTACTTCAGAAAGAGACTTGGTGTTCTCCAGATTGAGGCTTCCTCCCAGAGACAGTGATGAGATCCATAGCCATTCTTACATGGTGAGAGGATTGGTTCCTTCAATGGTCAGATATAAGGGCTAAGCCATTCCGTCATGGTGAGAGGATTGGTTCCTTCCATGACTGATATGAGTGCTGAGATTTATAGCCATTCTGACAAGCAAGTCAGATATAAGGGGTGAACCATTCTGTTCATGGATAAAGGATTAAGTTCCTTCCATGTCAGATGTGAGTGTTGGCCATTCCGACGAGTAGGTCGGATATAAGTACAGTGCCATTCTAACATGGTGAGAGGATTGGTTCCTTCCATGGTCGGATGTAAGGGCAGTGACATGGTGAGAGGATTGGTTCCTTCCATGGGCAGGATGCCACATCCAACATGAAAAAGGGCTTGTTTTGTGATGCCACATCTGGTATGAAAAAAGACCAGCTCTGTGATGCCTCATCTAGTATGAAAAAGGACTAGCTCTGGGAAGACTCATCTAGTTTGAAAAAGGACTATCTCTAAAGTGGATGCCACATCTGGCATGAAAAAGGACTAGCTCTATGATGCCTCATCTAGTATGAAAAAGGACTAGCTCTAGGAAGACTCATCTAGTTTGAAAAAGGACTAGCTCTGAAGTGGATGCCACATCTGGTGTGAAAAAGGACCAGCTCTGTGATGCCTCATCTAGTATGAGAAAGGACTAGCTCTGGGAAGACTCATCTAGTTTGAAAAAGGACTAGCTCTGAAGTGGATGCCACATCTGGTATGAAAAAGGACTAGCTCTGTGATGCCTCATCTAGTATGAAAAAGGACTAGCTCTGAGATGGTACATCCAGTATGAAAAAGGACTAGCTCTGTAAAGACTTTCGATGACGAGTAGAATCATGAGATAACACCAGTGTTGATCCAGATCGAGTGATGATCCAGATCCGGTGATGATGATCCAGCAGTAAAGATCTAGATCGAGTGATGATCCAGATCCAGCCCAATGATGATGATCCAGATCGAGAGATGATCTAGATCGAGTGATGATCCAGATCGAGAGATGATCCAGATCCAGATGAATTGAAGATGAAGATGACTTGAATATGACTCAAAGATGAAGATGATCCAGTTGATACAGAGAAGAAGACCAGTGCTGAAAATTGTGTTGAAAGAATACCTTCCTAGTTAAGAGGGAGTGTTGATGTATATGCAACTTCGGAATGTATTCTTCTATGTATCCTATGTATTGTAACCCGATGTTTATTTCGGGATGTTTCTATTATGTATTTGAGTCATGTGGTCATACCCCGATGTTCCGATCAGGAGGATTAATAATGTAAACAAGTCATGTCAAGTCATTAGGTAAGTCCCCACAGTTTTGGGGCACTTGAGTTATTATACACTAATTAAGGTGTAGGCTTGAGTAGTAATTATTAGGGTTGAGCCTACGTGTGAAATGGAAACTTAAGTGAATAGACTAATATAAATAGAGAGTGTGTGTCTCTCTATTTATCACTTGTGAAGTAAATCAATTTCTCTCTCAAGTGTGGCACACCTTTGGAGAAGGAAATACTTTGGCTTGACACAAGACAGAAGGCTACTGCTGTTTTGGGAGATCTCTTACTGTTTTGGTGTTGATTCTATCTTAGAGGATGTTGCGGGGTTTTATCCTTTATGGTTTCCCCGAGGAAAACTCTTTGTGTCTCTTTTCTCTTGTGATGTGCTCATGTTTTATTTCTGTACTTGTTATTCTCTCAGTGAAAATATCCTAAGATCATAATGCTAGCTTATTTGATGAAAAACTAACATCCTTTAATGGCTGAACCCGCACACTTTTCAATAACTGGTATTATCAAATTAAGACAGATCTGACCTCTGATTTTGATGACCAAATCACTTGGAAACTACCATGTTCCTCCCAACAATGACCCAGAACCATTCCTAGTTTCAATATGGATCCCCCCGAGCTAGACTCCAACATGCAAGTAGCCTAGAGATCCTAAGTTAAGGTTTCCTATTTGGTGTATGAGATCCATATCAGTTCTCCTTTTCCTTCCAGGAAATGTTTCTTCAAGAATTTGCTTGAGATAAAATAGGTAGAAAAATTACTCTTCCCATGATAGATCAAAACCCCAATCCTTTCCTTGGCTTGAGTCTTTATGGATAAACTTTTCAGTCAAAGGGACAGTTAAATCAAGAAATCTTGGTTTCTTGATTTAACCCTTTTGAATTACTTTGGTTAATTATTAATATTTTAACTTAGGAACTTTCTACTAATTTTTAGTTGGACTTTTATAGACATTATACTTTTTATTAATCTTTCATAATAAATAATAATTAATGGATGTCTTCTTCTTTCTTTCATTTATTTATATTATTAATATATTTAATTCTTTATACATAACATGTATAAGGTACATAATATACTTTATTAACATTTGTCTTTGGGCATCATATACCATGATCCCTAGACTTAATGACACTTCTTCATTAAGGTCAAGTAGGTAGATGGTTTAGGTTTACTAAGCTAGGAAACTCTAAACATTCTTTCATGTTGGATTTTCCTTGTATAACATGGTATCTCTTCAGCACTTTGATGAGAATACAGAATTTCAAAATTTCATTTAATCACTTATAAATAAGTATGATGAGATCAATATTTTTCTCGAGTCATTTTCACTCAGAAGTTATTAAATTCTTTTAAGTAACCCCTGGTGCTTACCAAAGCCCATACTCAATGCTTTAACAGGGTGTTACAATTCAGTGCAATTCCAGAGCTCCTCGCTCAACACTTGTGCTAAGATTTACTTGTATGATACACCTAGGGATACAATGGCCAAGGATCCGATGCTCCAGAGCTTATGCTCAACAACAACATGAAAGACTCCAGGGCCTATGCCCAACACTTCCAAATCTTATCTTTTCATGTGTTCCAAAACTTCTCACTCAACACAAATGTAAGTACTCATGTGCTCCAGATCTCTTCGCTCAACACCAAACACTATTCACCCATGTGTTCCAGAGATCCTTTCTCAACAAAAATCATTACATCAATCATGTGCTTCAGGGTCCACACCCAACACAAAAACAAACAACATATATATATCATCAATAATTGGCTTACACCCATTATATAAAACAAATAATCATGTTCATATGCAGTCGGGTGGCCCAATATAAAAATAAAACATCAAGATAATCATCATAATCAATAGGCACATGTTGATAAGTGTCAGGGCCAAAATTTGGGATATTACACATAATCATAGGTAAGGTATGCCATTTGTATATGTTTTCTTGAAACTTTGGGATTTTTTTCTCACAGCCTTACCTTAGTGGATTTGTTTCATAGCTCGTGGATGGCTTTAGATGGAAAAACATACATTGAATGAAGCTTATGGTTGGGATTAAAGTTGAAGACATAGTTTCAACCTCCCAAGCTAAAGTTAGATTAAATAAATATCTAAATGATTAATCTTGTTTATGCATTTAATTTATCTTTTTTTTATGTTAATTATGAAACTTGTGTTCTTAAATTTATAGGTTGATATCTAGTACTAATATGCATGTTGAGTTACATAAAGTGGTATTTCCAGAAGCCACGTTCCAATGGTGGAAAAGCCTTGGAATCACTACAACAAAAACTGGATTTAGTGTCGAATTTAGTGCCAGATTTTAGTGTAATTTTTTCTCAATTG
>LPNX010912994.1:0-94292 GCA_001517045.1 Pseudotsuga menziesii
CTCTCAACTTTCTCTTCTGCTTTCAATGTACCAAGGGGTTCCTTATATAGCTCTTCAAAGGGATACTGAAGGGTCGAATCCGTGCAATCTCAAGGCATATGGAAGGCCAAGAGTCATATGAGTCGGATCCAAGTCAAGGAACCGTCCAAAAGGATTTGGATTTATGCACACATCCCGATGTACGCGACTATCGAGGGAATATCCGCGTATGTACGTGGTTATCGGGGAAAAAGCCGTGTATATCAATATTATAATGTTTTTTGGGGATGATTAAGGTAACATCAAAAGATATAAAGTGGTCCAAAGGGGCTAATGAGTCTGCAGCGGGACAAGGGAAGGCCATACAATGTGTGATTCACCTAGTGTGGTGAAATCCGCTATAACACCTTTTGGCTTGAAAAATGCTATAGCCACGTTCCAGCGCGCAATGTCCTATGCATTTCATGATATTAAACATATTATTGAACCATACCTTGATGACCTCCCTGCTCATTCACAACAACGGGAGGACCACCCTGGTCATCTTAGAGAGATATTCCTAAGATGTCGTCATTATAATTTATGACTCAATTTGCATAAATGTGTTTTTTGCATTGAGATGGGACGACTGCTAGGTTTTGTGGTATCCAAAGATGGCATCCGGATTGATCCTTTGAAAATTGCCACCATTTTAGATCTACCAGCCCCAACTAATCTCCTGGAACTCCAAAGTTTGCAAGGGAAGGAAAACTTTCTCCACTGTTTTGTGTGCAATTTCATAGAGAAAACTCACGGTTATATGCATCTCCTCAAGAAGAACACTCCATTCTTCTGGGATGACCAGGCCTAATGCGCCTTTGATAATCTTAAGCATGCTCTGACTCATTCACCTATGATACACCCCCCATATTATTAAAAGGACTTTCCCTTGTATATTGCTACCTCCGCTACTACCATCGCTATGGTTTTAGTGCAAGAAAATATCCACGGTCAGGAGCACATGAATTATTATGCTAGTAAGAATCTCATGGATTCCAAAACTCGCTATTCACGTGTGGAAAATTTAGCATTGGCCACAGTTATTGTTGTACAAAAGTTTTGTCACTACATTATGCTTCACACTACCACTGTATTAGCAGACTAGAACCCGATGTATCACATCCTGACTCGTTAGGTGCTCGGGGGAAAGTGCTCCCACTGGATAGTCATACTTCAGGAGTTTGATCTGGAATTTTCCAAAGCCAGATCAAAGAAATCCTTGGTCTTTGCCGAGATTATGTGTGATATTCCCTGTGCTTTGACAGAATCTGAGCCCAGTGATTCATTTTCGGATGAATTCTTGTTCCTGATTAGCACTACCAATCCTTGGTATGGATATCTTCTTATTTATCTCCAAACACAAAAATTTTATCCGCATTTATCACATGATGATCGTCGCCATATCCGTCACCACGGGAAATACTATCTCATCCTAAATGATACCTTGTATAGACGTGGGATTGACTCAATTCTCTGGTGATGCCTCACCCATGAGGAGGCTGAACATGTGTTGAATGATTTCCACTCAGGAGCATGTGGAGGTCATTTATCTGGGATGGCTACAACCCAGAAAATCCTTCACGCTGGCTATTTCTGGCCTTCTGCCTTCAAAGACTATCATGAGGCTGTTAAGAAATTCCCACCTTGCCAATACTTTTATCCTAAAAAGTGCACCCATCCTGCTTTGCTACACCTTGTCATTTCCATTGGCCCATTCACCAAATGGGGGATTGAATTCATGCATTGTAAGCCTACCTTAGCTAGGGGGCATGGTTACATCATCATAGCCATTGATTATTTCACAAAACGGGATAAGGCCATGCCTACATACACAGAAGATGGTAAGAATTATACTCTCTTCTTGTTCAATCATATCATAGCTATATTTGGAGTCCTGCAGTCCATTGTTACTGATCACAGATCCCATTTCTATAATCAAATGATGGAGGAACTAAGTGCCAAGCTAGGTTTTCGCCATGAAAAATCTGCGCCATATTTTCCACAAGCTAATGGTCAGGTAGAGGCCATTAATTTTTTTTTGAAAAGTATGCTTTGTCGGATGGTTGGAGATCATAAATCCAATTGGCACCACGTTCTTTTCTCTTCTCTTTGGGCTTATCGGAATTCTGTGAAAACAACCACTGGTTTCATGCCATTCCAGCTTGTCTATGGACTTGTCGTCGAACTTCTCACAGACACTTCCGCAGAGGAAGAAATATTTTTGTACTTGAATAACCTTGACAAGACTCAGAGAGGTGTTTCCTTGGCTAATGAGGCACATAAGAAATGCATCAAGACATAGTATGATAAATCCATCCAACCTCGTGTCTTTAACGAGGGTGACCTAGTATTGACTTATGATCACAGATATGACAAACTAGGGAAGGGTAAGTTCAAGTCCATGTGGTACGGACCTTTTGTAATTTCTAAGGTTTTAGAGAAAGGAGCTTATGAGCTCGTTGATTATGATGGAATCCCTTTGGGGAAGCCTCGCAATGGGTTGTACCTGAAAAGGTACTATGCCTACGTATTTCTTGGATGGTATCTTGTATATATGTATATTGCTTGACTTTCAGTGTGCTTTTAGTATTTTCAAGATGGTTTTGAGTTTAGTGTCTGCATCTATTTATACCATGTTTTGGTTATGCAGATGGCTTTCTATGACTTCACTGATGGTGCTTGCTGCCACACCTTGAATCTCGCCTCAGTTGCTTGGGTCCTCTATTCCCTAGCTAAAGATTTGGTCAGTTCAGGAGCGGTTTGTATAGGTCCCACTACTATTAACATCGTCGAGTATGAAGTAGTCATCGATCTCTTGACTGAAGCTGCCTCCCAGGATGTTTGTGATCTAATAGTCTTGGTGGACTCACAATTCATGGTTTTCCATTTAAACCATGTTTACACCATTAGAAACCCTATGCTCCTCTGCCTCTTCTGGAGAGTACGTTTTCTAGAAAGATCACTTGAAACCATCACTTATAGGAATATCCATAGGGAACATAATGTAGTTGCTGACTCATTAGCTAATTACATCCTAGATTGGCATATTTCCCAATCATGACATTGAAATCAAACATGGTACATTGTAAATAAACATTTAAAGACACATAAAACTCATATAAAATACATTTCCCATTTGAGACATATAAACACCAGGTAAAAGTGTGTGTGTGTATATATATATATATATATATATATATATATACGAAAAGTTTACAAAAAGTAGGTCCCGAGACCTCATCTGAAGCACGTAGGATTTCAGGCAAAACCATCATACAAAATCCTAAAGTTGTCAGCTTTCAGTACATATCTCATACACTAGTGGTGCTCATGATAGCACATCACTGCTCATGCTACTCTATGTAGCAGCCTACTGAATCAACTCGGTACTCCCACTGTGGATCTCTAATATCTCATCGGGAGGTCATCAATGGCAGCATCTGGGATATCCAAGGTCAACCTCTCCAGGTTTTCCTCTAGCTCCCCGGTGATATCATCACCATGTGGTACAAAGCGGGCTCCAGCTCACCTATCCAATGGAGAAGCTCCTCCAAGTCGTGCTGCCCCAACATCTACATGAGAATATACATGTTTCATCATTTAACATAAAAATATAAAACATTAAAAGACATAAGAACATTTCATCCATTTTAGGGTTTCTTTCTTCTTACTAATGTCGCCCCACTATTCGCCAGGTGGGAATGGTAGGTCAGGATCTCCAATGAAGTCCATACCTGTGTAAGCATAATCCTCAACCATGAGGACCTATTGGCCTGATTTTCTGACCTAGGCCAACAAGGAGGTTTTTCCCACACAATCAGCTTAAAGCAGCGTCCGGTGTGTTTGGATTAGCAAAACCTCGCAGGTTATGGTCCTGCTACCAGCTGATTTTTCTCTTAAGGAGAAATTAAAATTAGCAAAATCTAACCTATCCTAATGTTATTTCTATTCAATTAAATCCTAAAACTATTTAAGTTGACTAAATGAATCCTATAATTTGTTTCAACTATCTAAATTGTCTTATGGTTGCTTTCTTAAGGAAAGACTCCAAGTTTTGAAGAGTTTTCTGAATATAAAGACTTGTCAAAAATATGCTAAAATTATACTAACTGATTTAACAGCTGTTAACTAAAATATATTAAAATAAAACTTAATCTGAATTATTCTATCTATCCTATATATCCTATCTCAGCTGAGAGCAGTTCTAAATACTAAATTAATTATTAATTAATAATAGATAAACAGAAAGACAAAGTGCACAATTTAAATAGAAACATTTAAATTATACATAATAAGTCACTCTGTTATATAATCACTGGACAGAAAAACTGAAAACAAACAATTATTTTAGTTTTCTGAAATTAATTAATAATTAATGATCAATATAGCTATTTGAATCTAAAGATGATGTCTAATATAAAATCACTATAAAAATACAAATGATATTTTTAGCAGACATAAGTATAAATCATTATAGCTTAAGTTTATAGTAAAAATACTAATAAACACAATCATAACGATATATTTGTTCAAAATGCGATATTGGATTGACAAAGTGAAAATTGTAATTAAACACAAATATAACAAAGCATATTGTGTTAATATTAAGATAGAAGATAGGATGCTGAAATATAATATATCCAAAACAATAATACCAGTAATGATATTAGTCTATAGATGTCCAGTTGTATCTCACATCCAAAGATTCAACTTCAGGAATGAAACAACACCAGCAACAAAATATATTTCAAGTATGTTTTCTTCAAACACTCCCTCCCAAGTTCATCAAAATTCCTACCTTATATAATACTATGATTCAGTCTTCCCCATTAATGATACATGCAACATTATAGGGTTCCTATAACTATAAAGAGAATCGAATCTCTTATTCAAACACTTGTCACTATAAACAGAAAAACGACTAGCCTGACTATTTGTTGAATTACAGGTACTTGGAAAATTCGTGGCCATTGTTGAAACTCTAGCCTTCAACAAACAGCCACATCTCCCATCCAACGCATAAACAACATCCTAAAACTCTGGAGAGGAGTGATGACAAACCCACCTGTGTTTAACAAACGAAGTATCTCATCAAAACTGTTTACAATAAATACAACAGAATAAACTAAGATTTAAATGTATGCCTGTAAAATCTGTGATTTTATAGGCATGCATTACAAAAATATTTCATTACCTGTTTAATAGCTACAATCCATGCACTTTGAAAATAAAAATGAGAATAACCATCATGTTTTACTTTGAAGAGCGATTACTCTTCGTGCTTCATCTAATTTGGCCTTTAACCTGATAATCTTTATGTTTTGTTTTTCAATTCGTTCAAGAAGGTGCTGATTCATACCTATTATTGGCCTCTTTTCTTTTTTATACTGATTCTTTTTAGCACTTATTTCTTTCCATCTGCTGATCCAATCCATCAACTCTTCTCTAAACGTTCTATTTTCCTCTTCTAACAATGCTGCACTAGATAGACAATGCTTAAGTTTATCCTTCAACTCTGTAATCTTGGCCTGGTACGCATTATCTAGTACATGCTGAAGAGTTTCTTCTTTATTGGCTACCTGAGGAGAATTAAGGCTATCAATATTTTGACTAGATGACTGGGGACTACTAAAGGATGGTTCGGGGTCTGCAATGCATGTGTCCATACATGGTTGAGTGACCTCGGCCTTGCTCAATTTTGCACCATTACCCTTTACAAAAGCAGGATTATTTACATGACTAGTATCAGGGATCGATGATGGAATGTCATATTCAATATGGACGACTGTAGGTTGAGTATCATGTCGATTAGCCATAGGACCCGAAATTGTATGGGCACTGTCCATGCTTCTGGTGATCCTCTTTGAAAACACAAATTTGTCTGACTCAAACCTTCCTTTATCACAGCATATTTGAGCTAGATGATCAAGTTTATACAGAGACTCTTTACCATGATTACAAAGGTTATCTAGCTCGGGAAGATTTTTACATTCAACAACATTATCAGTTATGTTTTTGGTTAATCTTTCTTCTGTTTTTGCAGGGGCACTATGACCTCTATCAGATGAGGGCTGATTCAAGACTGCTTTAGAGCAACAGGGGACTTTATTCCTGTCATCATCATTACTAATCCCATCGTTTATGGGTAGAATTACTTCCCCGAACCCTTTTCCCTCTGATAAAGTTTCAGGAGCATCATTGACCTCGGACTTTATAGCTTTTCATTTCTTTCGAATTTTTGGGGAGGGATTTGGCCAGTACTGCGTCGGCCCCAAATGACAGTCAGTTAAAAACCCATCCCATGACTTGCCATTTACAGACAATTGATGCTGCACTATAATTTTGATTAACCTGTGGTGGAAAAGACTTCTATTAGGGTTATTAAAACTTCTAACTTCCTGTGACATCTTCTTCAAACTTTGCCACAGGTAAAAGGGTAAATTTATCCTACGGCCCTGCAATGCTAATAGCAGTCTTAAATGGAAATAGTGTAAATGGGAGAAACGTCCATCACAGGACACATACCTGACCAGAATTTCATAATAAGCTTTCCCTTCGGGCTTCAGAAATATGACAGGGACACCTATATTCAATTTAGTATTATCTGGCAATGCTAGCAACAGAGATAAACACTTTTTCTTATTAACCTTGCTACCCTTGAACCAGCGTTCTCCAACTTGCGGTAGTTGTGTCGCTTCTGCTATCTTGTCCTCGTTGATAATGAATTTAAAACCCCCTATCTGCACAATGTCGTCTTTTAAATTCATGGCAAACATTTTAGTTACTTCTACATGATGGCCATCAAAACTCTTAAAGAATTCCCCCCACCCAATTTTCTCAAATCGCAAGGCTACCTTATCGTCTGCTTCTATGAGCTCAGAACCAGAGATTTTGAAACGGTTCAATGGAGCCATAGTTTCCTCCATGCTCTCTTAGTTTCGGACTGGAATGAACGAAAAGGTAAAGAGAGAGGGAATAGGTACCCAAACGTATGACATGATGTGCAAACTTCACATGCTTTAGATCTGATAAACATAAGATCTATGGACTTGGTCATTTTTAGCCGAACCCTGGAAATGATGAGTGCTGCAACCAACAATATATTATGATTTATGCATGTTTAACCATGACTTATCCTCGACTAGCAGTGATATTTAACCAAATCGACATATCGGTGATCGTTTGATTGACAGGATACAAACCAAAATATTGATTACACAGAGTGATCATAATGAGCACGTACATCGTTATGGAATGGAATGACTATCAACATTAAAACCTGAGGATACTAATCATCAATATATTCATAGCTGTTAGTTAATTATTAGGTGTAAGCCACATCTCAATGCCAACGCAATAATCTGAACAGCAGGCCTTATTAATTTGACACATAGATCTCGTAAACTCTGTCAATTAGTAGTCTTTTCCAGTTTTAACGTGGAAGGTGGTAGCATTCAAGGTGATATATTACCGATATCATGTATCTAATGTTTAGCATGACAACTAGCTAATGACTTGATTGTCATATTTATTTCATGCATATACATAAGATTTCATAGATCCAGTTTCAAAACTTTCAAAAACAATCCCATTGATTAATATCCGAAATTAAATTTGATAGGATATTGAATGATAAAACTACAATATATGAAAATTCTTATATGATAATCATTTATTTACTAACTACATATATACATTTTTTTACAAAGTGAGGGTAAGGCATTACATATGAAATATGAGCATTAGGTTTAATAAAGTTTTAATTTAATAAGTCACCTAAGTTCTAAGAGTTTAGGACTCATAATACCTTACCCACATCCAGCTCAGAATGTGTTTGATTGATTTCCCTTTGGCATATTATCCTTTCAAGTTTCTTAGATCATATATAATCATATAAAATTAACTTAATGATCGAATTGATTATATAGAATTTTATAAAACTGACTAACAGCTGCTAATTGCCACATTTATAAACATGTTTTCATCAATCTCTTAACGTGTCATTTTACTTTTCTTCGATTGAGAGCACCTTCAGAATCAAAGATTCTGAAGGTGATCTTTTATAATTTCAAATTGGTAAATCATAAAAGAGCTGATCTCTCTTCAACTTAATGAGAAATGAAGAGGTTGTTGCTGGCTGCCAACAAATGGCGACAACCTGGGTGAACCAGTTATCTCTGCTTGTACAAAATGATAAAAACAAAATCTTAAAACCTGTTAAAAACAATAAAAAATTCTTATTCTACATAAACCATTATTTATTCATACTCATAAGTATAACTCAGACATATTCCATCTTTTGAAACAGAAATTTGATTAGGGAGAAACTTAAAATATCTTGGTTGAAACAAAGTACTTCATAGTAAGGATAACCTATACCATCAACATAGAGTATAGAAATTTTCTTCTCTGAAAACTTTCCAGAATCTATTCCATAACATGATAATTTTCTTTTATTTCCTTTTCTTTTCTTTTAAAACAATAATTCTGCCTGAAGACTACTATCTGGGTATGGTATCCTAATGTGATAGTATCAATCACGAGAGTTTGTCTTAAATAAGCAAGCCGACTCGTGATGAGACCTCTTGTCTTTAAATTTTTTAAATCAAAATCCATCACCCTGGTGATCAGAAATGAAGTTATTCCAGACAGCACTGATAATCATGATTAGGCAAGCTCGTGATGAGACCTCCTATTCTTCAGTCAAAAGTTATGGTTTTATCTCAATTTCATTTTTATTTTTTTTTAACAAAGCTTAAAATGAGAGATCATTACCTAGCATGGTGACCAAATGGTAATGTCAGTCATTAACATCACCAGAAAATGAATCAGCTGGCTCGTGATGAGACCCTTTATCTTTTGGTTTTTTAAACCAAAAGCCATTACTAGTTTCCTAATAATGTCATACTAGTGATATTTGTGATTCTGATCGGACCGGCTTATTCCTAAGACCTTTCGTCTCTCACTTTAGCATTTTATTGACTGGAACAAATCCTAGACAGTTTTCAGATGATAAAAACTTTTCTAAGATTGATGATAGAGGTCTATAAGAGTTTTTTAAAAGTACAAGATTCGAAGAAGACATTTAATAAGCTATCCCCACTTTTAAAGAAAATAACAAGATGAGGAATAATCTGAGAAACACTTACAAATAAAAACAATGAAGTTCTTTTGCAGATTTTAAGAAAATTTGATCATCCTAAACAAATTTTGAAAGATTGCAGTCTAATATCATAAATTTTCAGGTTGATGAGTAAACTGATTTTATTTATTTACATTTATTTATACAGCTGTTAACTAAACATTGCTGACTGATTATATACAAAGATTTGACAGTCTGAAATATTTAACTTAACATAATTAAAACTAGCTAAAATAATCAGCATGATGAATTATAATTTCAGTTTATGTACAAAAACATAAATTTATTTACAGACAGGAATCATAGTTTATGTATAAAAATATAAATTTATTTACAAACAGCAAATAAATTATATACATTTTAAGTCAGAAAATATTAACAGAAATATTTTTTCAGGATCAGTCCATTCACAGGGAATGTTTCGGACTGTCCTTCAAGTGTTTGCAATCGAAACGTACTTGGGCCTATTTTCTCAGAAATAACAAAGGGACCTAACCATAGTTTCCGAAACTTAGTATGATCTCCCTTCTCCTCGTGAAATTTATCCCATTTTAAAACTAAGTCTCCCACCTAAAATTCTCGATTGGAACTAAAAGATTGGTCAAACCATGATTTCACAATCTGTTGATGTTTTGTAAAGTGTTGTTTTGACTTTTCTCTTTCTTCCTCTAGTTTTAGCAATGTATTAATTCTCTTTTCCATTGCTGGAAACTCTTCATCTTGGACAGACTGAGCTAACTGCAATGAAGGTAAGAACAGATTTGGTGGTAAAATAGCTTTAGTTCCATATACTAAGAAAAATAGTGAGTTACCTATTTCAGCCTTAGGAGTTACTCTGTCTACCCAAAGGGCATTGACTAACTCTGTATGCCAATTACGATGGTGAACTGAAATAGTTCTTTTAACAATTTTCAATAGATTTTTGTTTGTTGATTCAGCTAGACCATTCCCATGAGGATGATAGTTAGCTGAATACCTGATTCTTATTCCCTTCTCTAAAGCAAACTGAGGTAACTCAATTGATGAAAAATATGAAGCATTATCAAAGATGAGGGAATCTGGGATACCAAACCTTGTTACAATAAAGAATTCCAAAAATAATATAACCTAATTGGTATTTACAATTCTTAATGGTGCAGCTTCTGCCCAACGAGTGAAATAGTTGGTTGCAGTTATTATGTATTTTTGTTGCATAGATGAGGGAGGGTTTATGGACCTACTATATCAATACCCCATTGCTGAAAGGGTCTTTCAGCTGAAACAGGTTGTAAAGGAAAAGCAGGTTTTTTAACCCTTCCTACAGCAAGTTGACATTCTTGGCATTTTCTAACAAAAGTATAGGCATCTCGAAACAAAGTGGGCCAATAATAACCAACCCTGAGAATTTTGTGTGCAGTGGTCTCTCCACCAAAATGGCCTCCTGCTGGTCCAGAATGTAATTCTTTCAGAATTACTTCTGTTTCATCTTTATCTAGACATCGAAGGTATACTCCATCTGAATTTCTCCGAAAGAGAATATTATCAATTAATAAATAAGGAGCAGACTTCAATCTGAGTGCTCTTTTCTTCTTTGGTTCTAAGTAATTAGGGGAAGCCCCTATTTCCAAAAGTATCCGTATGTCTGTGTACCAGGAATCTTGAGGTGGTGGATAAAAATAAATTTCTCTGGTAAGTAAAGCCTCATCAATAACAGCTTCAGCTTTATCATTAGGTAAATGAGCAGCTTCGGCAGCTAATTTACATAGTCCTTGACCTTTGACTATCATTGAGGGTTTAATCTCTAAGTCATATTCTTGAAGAGATGTCATCCAAGGTGCCCTCTTTTCACCTAAGTCTTTATATACTAACAAGTTTCTGACTGAGGAATAAGGGACGATTATTTTTGTTTTAGATTTCAGTAAGTATGGACGAAAATGTTTGACAGCTTTAAAAATGGCAAAGGCTTGTTTATCAACTTCATGGTAATTAAGTTCAGCACCTTTGAAATTTGAACTCATGAAGGAGATTGGGACTTCATTATTTTACTGATTTAATTGAGTTAAAACTGCTGCATATGAAATATCAGAAGCAAAAGTATACAATATAAAATATTTATTAAAGTCTGGGCTTAGAAGGCTAGGAGCTTCTGAGATGGCTTCTAAAATTTTCTGAAATGATTCTTTTTCAGTTTGTCTCCAATTAAAAATAACATCTTTCTTAATCATTTTTTGCAAAGGACGTATGATCTCGGAAAAATTGGGAATGAATCTCCTTACAAAATTTATTTTGCTGAGAAATGATTGCATTGCCTTCTTGCTAGAAGGATAAGTTATCTTTGAAATGGCTTGGGTTCTTTTAGGATCAATCATGATTCTGTGCTTAGAAACCACGCAACCTAATAAGATACCTTCTGAAACAGCAAATGTTGTCTTTTTAGGATTTAAGGATATTCCAAATTTTCTGCATCATTCAAATACTTTTCTAAGATGATTAAGATGATCAGGTGGATGTTTAGAATATACAGTAACGTCATCCAAATAGACAACGACTGAATGATTAATTAAACCTCTAAAAGCAATATCCATTTCCCTTTGAAAGGTTTCTCCCGCATTGATTAACCCAAAGGGCATCTTGTGGTAGGCATATGTTCCCCATGGAGTTCTAAAAGAAGTTTTCAATTGATCATCTGGGGAAACCAATATTTGGTTGTACCCTGAGAAACCATCCAGAAGTGATAGTATCTCAGCCCCAGACACCTTTTGAAGAATTTGTTCCATGGGAGGAACTGGATAGTTATCCTTTTCAGAAGCTTTATTCAGATTTCTAAAATCTACACATAATCTAATATCCTCGTTTTTCTTCCTAACTGGAACTAATTTTGCCACCCATTGAGTATGCCTGATGGGAAAAATGATCTTGGCAGCTAACAATTTATTCAGTTCCTTTTTATTGTTGGTTCTAATGATGGGTGATATTTCCTTAACTTCTGTTGAAAAGGTTTTGACTCTTGTTTAATCGGAATTATGTGTTGCATTACTTGTGTGTTGAAGGTTTTCAGGTCATCATATGTTCAAGCAAAAACATCTTTAAATTCCTTAAACAATTTTATAAAAGCTGTTTTTTCTACAGGGTTGCAGTCTATTCCAAGATTTATAGTTTGGGGATTTAATTCTGTTCCTAAATTGATGGTTTCATACCTCATTCGAGAGCTATTAGTTTTACAATTAAGAACAGACCTAAACTTATCCTGCAGATCAAAGAACTTTTCTAATCTTAGTACTGAATTAGGGACTAGTTTTACCTATTCAAAATCTTTTTCAACTGAACAAAAATCATTTATTACTGAAAAATCCCGCAGATTTTCATCATGAATGACTTCATCTATCGCTGAATCTTTAAAGGTATCCTCGTTCATCATAAAATTCAGTACATGCACATCATTGTCAAATACACACCAGTTAAAAATATTATCAGGTATGGAAGGTATAAAAATCAATTCAACAGAAAAGAAATCTGGTGTAAGATTTTCTGAAGGAATTAACTTTGATGCTACGTTTGCCAACAAATCTGCTTCTTGATTTTGAATTCTAGGAACAGAATTAATGTTAAATGCATCAAAATGTGAGATAAGGTTCCATACCTCCCGTTGATAACTCTGTAAATGTTCATATAAACAATGAATAGAGTTACGGACCTATCTGACAATGATCTCAGAATCGCCATATACCATTAATTATTTGATGCCCAAATCAATTGCCTTTTTCAAACCTTGTATTAAAGCTTCATATTCCATCATATTGTTTGTACAATTAAATTCCATTCTACAAGCTATACATGTTTTATTTCCTTGAGGGTCCATTAGTAAGCAACCAGCTCCTACTCCTTCTTTAGATTTCGCACCATCAAAATATAACGTCTAAATAGAACTATGCACAACCACTTTACTTTTTATAATATTTACAATATTTAGATTATTTACATCATTAATGGTTTCCTTGAATGAAGAGTTAGCAGAAACAGATGTCACATTACAAATTTCAGATTGCTGTTTATTTTCAGATAAGGAAGAATTTTCAGCCTTAAAATTACCAAATCCTAATTCATACATGTAATTCCCCATAATACAATCTGAAAATAAAATAGGTTCACTAGGATCATGCAATTCTGTGATAGTATGTTTCATATATCTTTCTCTATTTATCTTTATCTGATTTGATTTTTCGTTCTTAGGTAACCACAATGTTGACCAATCAGTGGCAAAGAAACCGTTCAGCTGTTGAGACCAATCCCTGCTTAAGAACAGCCCATACGCATCTGGAATATTAGCAACAACAACATCTATAATTTGATAAACCGAAGGGTTACAAGCAATCCTAACTAAGACATCTTTCATTTCCCCTACAACCTTTACATTTGTCCTATCCAATTGAGTTATTTGAGAATTATATGGAACATATTTCCCATTCAATTTCTTGCATACTGATAAAGGCATCACATTGGAGGATGCTCCTGAATCTACCATGCAGTTATGAACATTCCTATTGAAAATTTCAAAGGTAAGTAAGAATGGAGGTGTGGTTGATTTAGAATTCTTACCTATCAGCGAAGCTTTGTCAGCCGTTGCTTTTCCTTTTTCAGTTGTTGTTGGATCATTATTAGAACTGTTTGCAGCAACATTTTGTTTTGCATTAGGAATAACTGAACTCACTGTGGGATTTATAACATGACTATTAGGCATTGGGTAGATTTGATGAAGATCGTACATACTGATTTTTGCACGAGTCTTCTTTAAATCTTCAATGATATCATATTAAAAATCTAATTTAGGAGCATTTTGAATAGGCTGGTTAATTTTGGTTGATTGAGTCTGCTTGCTGGATTGAGCTTGTTTATTGGGTTGTGAGTTATTGTTGTCATTATTTGTAGTAGAACTTGAAGCACCGGGAGTGTTTGCAAATGCCCTACTACGAGTATTATAGGCATGTTGTCCTGTAGGAGGACTTTTAGTCTCATGCTCTTTCATAAGACTGTCCCAAAAATGACCGTTAACTTGTTGAGGTTCTTCTGATTCTTCCTCTTTTTTGATTCCTCCTCTTCTTCATTTTCAGTTATTTCTTGACTAGAAGGAGTTTCAAAAAAACATAAAACAACTCGAATGGTATTAAAAATCTCTTCGTTTGCTGCTATGTCAGGTGGAACATTCTTATTATTTGCATTCAGGTTTTGTCTATACTGATTTTTGAAATATCCCCTAGAAGGAGAAGCTTCAGAATTAGTTTTCTTTAACCCTACAACTTCATTGGTTAATGTTCAAATAGCGTTTTGAAGTTGTTCTATATCAAATGCTTTGTATTTATCTGAATTGGGTTTTTCGGTCTTCCTACGAGGAAAAGAATCAGATTTCCCACTTCTATCTGGTTCATAGGACATAGAATATTTCTTGACTTTAATGGCTTCCTCAAATGTTTCTATTAATGTTGTTTTTCCAGCTCTCTTCACGAACATTCTGGAATATTTAGGTAAGGCTGATGTATAATTTTCAATAATTATGTCTTCCGGAGGTTGAGAAGCAATTGGGATTTTATTTTTTAATGTCAGAAACCTTTGATTGAAATCTTTCATTCTTTCTTTAGGCTCCATTTTAATCCTAGATAACTCTAGAGCTAAAAGAGCGGGTGTTTTATCTTCCCCGAATTTATCTAGAAAGGCTTTATTAAATTCCCCTTAGTTTGTGATTGATACCTGTACTAATGAAAAATACCAGGTAGAAGCTCTTCCTTCAAAAGTGAGAGGAAACAATCGACAAACTACATCTTCATGCTGAACGTTCAAAGTTTGAACAACCAACATGAATGTCTGGGTTAAACTTAGGGAGGAGTTTATCTGAATGTTTAGGAAAATGATGTTGTATCCCAGGGACTGCTACAGTAGCTATTCTTAGCCAAGGGAGTTGTGGATTTGGTGGATTAGGTGGAGGATTGCCTCCTCCTCCTACAAGTACATTTCATTCCATTGGACTTCTTTCAAAACCTAAAGAAATTCTTGAATTGGATGGTCTTGGACTTTCAGGTGGTGATTCAGGAGGATAAGGTGGCTGATCAAAACCGCCTCCTGCAATTAGTCTTCTAGCAGTATTGGTTTGAGTAGTCTGCCTTTGATGTCTTTCAACCTGATGGTGGGGGGTACTATCAGCTATTTCCAAATCTTGTGTAACTATGGTCAATTGTGGATTATGTCGTTGCTGTCTAGGTAGACCATAATCTATTGGGGATATACCAAGCTGATTAGTGTATGCTCGTGTAAGAATATGTCTTGATTCTTCTAAAGTTTGAGTGCTTTGTGCAGGAGTAAAGGGCGAGGTGACAGGATCACGCTCGAGAATGTTTCTAACAGTTTCTAAAAATGGTGATCTATTGACTTCTGGAAGTTGTTTACTGGTTGGAAATGTTTCATTAGTTTTACCTGCCATTACTCATTAACAAGCCCTCCTTCTAGCACCATTTGTTGGCCTAATTTTCTGACCTAGGCCAACAAGGAGGTTTTTCCCACACAATCAGCTTAAAGCAGCATCCAGTGTGTTTGGATTAGAAAAACCTCGCAGGTTATGGTCCTGCTACCAGCTGATTTTTCTCTTAAGGAGAAATTAAAATCAATAAAATCTAACCTGTCCCAATGTTATTTCTATTCAATTAAATCCTAAAACTATTTAAGTTGACTAAATGAATCCTATAATTTGTTTCAACTATCTAAACTGTCTCATGGTTTCTTTCTTAAGGAAAGACTCCAAGTTTTGAAGAGTTTTCTAAATATAAAGACTTGTCAAAAGTATGCTAAAATTATACTAACGGATTTAACAGCTGTTAACTAAAATATATTAAAATAAAACTTAATCTGAATTATTCTATCTATCCTATATATCCTATCTCAGCTGAGAGCAGTTCTAAATACTAAATTAATTATTAATTAATAATAGATAAACAGAAAGACAAAGTGCACAATTTAAATAGAAACATTTAAATTATACATAATAAGTCACTCTGTTATATAATAACTAGACAGAAAAACTGAAAACAAACAATTATTTTAGTTTTCTGAAATTAATTAATAATTAATGATAAATATAGCTATTTGAATCTAAAGGTGATGTCTAATATAAAATCACTGTAAAAATAAAAATGATATTTTTAGCAGATAGAAGTATATATCATTATAGCTTAAGTTTATATTAAAAATACTAATAAACACAATCATAACGATATATTTGTTCAAAATGCGATATTGGATTGACAAAGTGAAAATTGTAATTAAACACAAATATAACAAAGCATACTGTGTTAATATTAAGATAGAAGATAGGATGCTGAAATATAATATATCCACAACAATAATACTAGTAATGATATCAGTCTGTAGATGTCCAGTTGTATCTCACATCCAAAGATTCAACTTCGGGAATGAAACAACACCAGCAGCAAAATATATTTCAAGTATGTTTTCTTCAAACACTCCCTCCCAAGTTCATCAAAATTCCTACCTTATATAATACTATGATTCAGTTTTCCCCATTAATGTTACATGCAACATTATAGGGTTCCTATAACTATAAAGAGAATTGAATCTCTTATTCAAACACTTGTCACTATAAACAGAAAAATGATTAGCTTGATTGTTTGCTGAATTACAGGTACTTGGAAAATTCATGGCCATTGTTGAAACTCCAGCCTTCAACAAACAGCCACATCTCCCAGCCAATGCATAAACAACATCCTAAAACTCTGGAGAGGAGTGATGACAAACCCGCTGCGTTTAACAAACGAAGTATCTCATTAAAACTGTTTACAATAAATACAATAGAATAAACTAAGATTTAAATGTATGCCTGTAAAATCTGTGATTTTACAGGCATGCATTACAAAAATATTTCATTACCTGTTTAACAGCGATACAATCCATGCACTTTGAAAAGAAAAAGGAGAATAACCATCATGTTTTACTTTCAAGAGCGATTACTCTTCGTGCTTCAGCGAATTTGGCCTTTAACCTGATAATATTTATGTTTTGTTTTTCAATTCGTTCAAGAAGGTGTTGATTCGTACCTATTATTGACCTCTTTGATTTTTTATACTGATTCTTTTTAGCACTTATTTCTTTCCATTTGCTGATCCAATCCATCAACTCTTCTCTAAATGTTCTATTTTCCTCTTCTAACAATGCTGCACTAGATAGACAATGCTTAAGTTTATCCTTCAACTCTGTAATCTTGACCTGGTATGCATTATCTAGTACATGCTGAAGAGTTTCTTCTTTATTGGCTACCTGAGGAGAATTAAGGCTATCAATATTTTGACTAGATGACTGGGGACTGCTAAAGGATGGTTCGGGGTCTGCAATGCATGTGTCCATACATGGTTGAGTGACCTCGGCCTTGCTCAATTTTGCACCATTACCCTTTACAAAAGTAGGATTATTTACATGACTAGTATTAGGGATCGATGATGGAATGTTATCTTCAATATGGACGACTGCAGGTTGAGTATCCATTCGATTAGCCATAGGACCCGAAATTCTATGGGCACTATCCATGCTTCTAGTGATCCTCTTTGAAAACATGAATTTGTCTGACTCAACCCTTCCTTTATCACAGCATATTTGAGCTAGATGATCAAGTTTATACAGAGACTCTTTACCATGATTACAAAGGGTATCTGGCTCGGGAAGATTTTTACATTCAACAACATTATCAGTTTTGCTTTTGGTTAATCTTTCTTCTGTTTTCGCAGGGGAACTATGACCTCTATCAGATGAGGGCCAATTCAAGACTGCTTTAGAGAAACAGGGGACTTTATTCCCATCATCATCATTACTAATCCCATTGTTTATGGGTAGACTGACTTACCTGAACCCTTTTCCCTCTGATATAGTTTCAGGAGCATCATTGACCTCGGAATTTATAGCTTTTCGTTTCTTTCAAATTTTTGGGGAGGGGTTTAGTCAGTACTGCGTCAGCCCCAAATGACAGTTAGTTAAAAACCCATCCCATGACTTGCCATTTACAGACAATTGATGCTGCACTATAATTTTGATTAAACCATGGTGGAAAAGACTTCTATCAGGGTTATTAAAACTTCTAACCGCCTGTGACATCTTCTTCAAACTTTGCCACAGGTAAAAGGGTAAATTTAGCCTACATCCCTGCAATGCTAATAGCAGTCTTAAATGGTAATAGTGTAAATGGGAGAAACGTCCATCACAGGACACATACCTGACTAGAATTTCATAATAATCTTTCCATTCAGGCTTCAGAAATATGACAGGGACACCTATCTTCAATTTAGTATTATCTGGCAATGGTAGCAACAGAGATAAACACTTTTTCTTATTAACCTTGCTACCCTTGAACCAACGTTCTCCAACTTGTGGGAGCTGTGTCGCTTCTGCTATCTTGTCCTTGTTGATAATGAATTTAAAACCCCCTATCTGCACAAATTCATCTTTTAAATTCATGGAAAAGATTTTAGTTAATTCTGCATGATGGCCATCGAAACTCTTAAAGAATTTCCCCCACCCAATTTTCTCGAATCGCAAGGCTACCTTATTGTCTGCTTCTATGAGCTCAGAACCAGAGATTTCGAAACGGTTCAATGGAGCCATAGTTTCCTCCATGCTCTCCTGGTTTTGGACTGGAATGAATAGAAAGGTAAAGAGAGAGGGAATAGGTACCCAAATGTATGACATGATGTGCAAACTTCACATGCTTTGGATCTAACACACATAAGATCTCTGGACTTGGTCATTTTTAGCCAAACCTTGGCAAGGATGAGTGCTGCAACCAACGTTATATTATGATTTATGCATGTTTAACCACGACTTAGCCATGACTAGCAGTGATATTTAACCAAATCGACATATCGGTGATCATTTGATTGACAGGATACAAACCAAAATATTGATTACACAGAGTGATCATAATGAGCACGTACATCGTTATGGAATGGAATGACTATCAACATTAAAACCTGAGGATATGAATCATCAATATATTCACAGCTGTTAGTTAATTATTAGGTGTAAGCCACATCTTAATGCCAACGCAATAATCTGAACAACAGGCCTTATTAATTCGACACATAGATCTCGTAAACTCTGTCAATTAGTAGTCTTTTCCAGTTTTAACGTGGAAGGTGGTAGCATTCAAGGTGATATAGTACCAATATCATGTATCTAATGTTTAGCATGACAAATAGCTAATGACTTGATTATAATATTTATTTCATGTATATACATAATATTTCATAGATCCAGTTTTAAAACTTTCAAAAACAATCCCATTGATTAATATCCGAAATTAAATTTGATAGGATATTGAATGATAAAACTACAATAAATGAAAATTCTTATATGATAATCATTTATTTACTAACTGCATATATACATTTTTTTACAAAGTGAGAGTAAGGCATTACATATGAAATATGAGCATTAGGTTTAATAAAGTTTTAATTTAATAAGTCACCTAAGTTCTAAGAGTTTAGGACTCATAATACCTTGCCCACATCCAGCTCAAAATGTGTTTGATTTATTTCCCTTTGGCATATTATCCTTTCATGTTTCTTAGATCATATATAATCATATAAAATTAACTTAATGATCGAATTGATTAAATAGAATTTTATAAAACTGACTAACAACTGCTAATTGCGACGTTTATAAACATGTTTTCATCAATCTCTTAACTTGTCATTTTACTTTTCTTCGATTGAGAGCACCTTCAGAATCAAATATTCTGAAGGTGCTCTTTTATAATTTCAAATTGGTAAATCATAAAAGAGCTGATATCTCTTCATCTTAATGAGAAATGAAGGGGTTGTTGCTGGCTGCCAACAGGACCTGATGTCGGAGCTATATGAAGAACAAGTCACCAAACTCCACCCTTCCCCTACCTGCTCCTATACGAGCCATGACCTGGACCCACCTTAGCATACGGGGGTCCCGCGCTCTCAGACTCCAGAAGACCACCTGAGGTCTCATCTATGGAACCTTCTCGAAGAAGAATCAGGCTAAAATGGAGCCAAAGCCAAACTACTTTAGCTCTCCCTGCTGACACTTAGTCAGTTGATATTTGAATATGGGAAGCATGGCTTCTGCCTAGTTGAATATCGTGGGTGTCATGGCCTCTATGGCATACAACATGTGTGCCCTAGAAGCCTGGTGCACACCCTAACTCCCTGACCACCCTCTGCATAGTAAATAGGATGGTCCATAGAGGCCCATCCATCACTTCTTTGATGGGTATTTTCTTCCCCGATGTCCTCGTCCCTAGAACACAGTGACGATCTATAAGCTCTCGAGTGGTAATATCCCCTCCATGGGAACCTGTCAATGAGATGGGGGCACCCTATCTCAAGAGACCAGTCAAGAAGTAGATGTCCTCTATTTCCACTGTAAGAATATGGTCCCCCACCTTGAAGTACTGCTGCTCTGGATTCCACATCCATAGTATGTGTTCCAATAACCACTCATGTTACACCATGCTTGGGGTTCGAAATAAATTTAGGATCCCATAGTCTCGTAATGCGGCAATACAACCCAAATTTCTCTCAGCAAAAGCATCATCATTGTATGTGTTCTTTCTTTCCATATCACCATGTTTTGAGCAACCAAGACCTTCCAAAAACAATCATAGCGCATTAGAATCATTCCTAATCATTAAAAATCAAAAGAATGACTTATTTTTGCTCATTCTATTAGTTTAAAATCTCCACGGTTGGCACCACTTGTTCACCATTGGAGACAGATGGTGGCACTCCCTGTAAACTATGTTATAGGCGTGGTTCTTGAGTGGTACCGTATATCCACAAGGGTAAAGCACGGTGCCTGCTTTTAATGTTTTAGGGCTTGTCATATGAGCCCAAAACCCCACCAAAACTCAAATTAAAAACTATGAAATGAAAGAATAGGGTTTTAGCTATTACCTGCAACTGACGGTGCTTAAAACAGATGGTGGGAACTCTCGATATCAACTGCTGAAGATCTGGCTAAGAAAGTGCTCCAAATGCTCTCCGCTATGGGTAAATAGTGAAATGATTTGATTTTTTTACTATTTACATGATTTATATAGGAATTTTTGGGTCTGACATTCTATAGTTTTGATATAAAATCATATTTTAGTCAAATTTTATCTATCGTAATCCCTTAATGCTAGTTATAAATGCATTTAACACTTGTTTCTGAGTTGATTGTAGGACAAGAGAACCATAGAAAAAATATTTAGAAGTTTGTTTATAGCTTTTTTGCACTTTCATAAAATGCAAAAGGTCGAAGAGAATTTATTACAACACTTTTATCATGCTCTTTAAACCTAGTATCAAAGTTCTGAGCCCATTTTAGTTTCTTTCTAGGCTCGTAAAAAATTGACATTGTGTAAAGAAGCATCATGGAGACTTCTTTTCACCTCCTTTTCAAGCTCCTTAAACAAGAAAAGATCATCGAGCCCATTTCTGATTCTTTCCAGGCTCGTAAAAAGTGACATTGTGTAAAGAAACCTCATGGAGTTCTCTTTAAACTCTTTTCAGGCTCCCTAAATACGAAAAGGTTGTTGAGAAATCTTGTCTTCTTCACACTCGTTAAATTATTTGAAGAGTAATTCATCCGATGGTAGGTTATCTCTTTTTCGGTTCGGATAGGACTATTTACGAAAAAGGAACACTCCAACTAATCATGACTGGAAGAGTTCCCTAAAGTATGATTTTATACTTTTTTGGGCCTTAGGGACTAAATCATACGAAAAAGGACCCCTCTAGAGTCTTCTTCCGTAATCATTCAAACTCTCTAAACATGAACGATATCAAGTTTTCTTTCAGTGGACTCGTTAAATTAAACATCGAGAGACACATTTTGGGAACAAACCCCTCCTCTCTCGGGTTCATAAAACATATGATTCTGGACTTGTCTTCCAACAAGATATATCGAGTGTTTTTTACCCTCTTTGAACTCATAAAACTAAAAAGAGGCACTCATCAATCATGATGGGGGAAATGGGAAGGAAATAATTTTTCAAATAATTGCAGTTGTTTGTCGTTACCTTTGAACATGGCACTTGTCTGCACATCATGTCAATCAATTGGGTATTCAGCTGATCTCCATGACAATCCACTTTCATGAGTCATGTCACTCCTTTGAGTATTTCAAAAGAATGCATTGTCCACTGTCGCATTGTGTGTTTGTACCGTTCAGTCATGCTACCAAGACTTTTTGTCGTGCTTCTCGATGTTCAAAGGGGATTTGTAAAAGTTTTACCTTTGCAGTCCACACAGTCTTTGCGTCAATATTTTTGAGTAAGTCTTATGGTTACTACATTCACATCATTCCAGAACTATGTTTCAAGTTTCGTGTCATTGATGTGGGACTCATCATGGCCCTCCTTCGACAAGAATTTTTCCCGTCGACATCAGCTCATCATCTAGGAAGTAGTCTTAGAAACCATATTTAGTACCTTGATATTTGTATGCCTTAATGATAGATTCTCTTTCTCTTGACATAGGTTCACATCATTAACCTTTGATCAATACAATCGACTGGGTGTTCGACATCGGGACATCTATTCGCACTCAGTAGATTATACTAGGGTACCTTGGGAATCATTGACATCAATGGTGATCTCCCTCGCACTTGTTAACTGTTCACATCACTGGCTGGTAATCAAGTGGTTTCTACCATGTTCGTCTTCAGATAATTGTAATCACATGGATAGAATCGTACTTTATGGAAGATGTGACCAAGACCCTAGGTGTTTGTTTAAAGCGCTCATTGCTTTTCCCCAGGTTGTGATGGATTTTTGTATATCTAGCATGGATCCACATTTGTATGATCATGGCTATGCTCAAATTTGCATCTGTATGACATAGATATACATTGTATATCTAGTAGCTATGTCCAAGTTTGAGTCCTCTATCGCATGGATCTACGCTGTATTCTAGTAGCCATGATTGTTTATTCCTCTCATGGATCTACCTTGTATTGGTCTACAGCCATGAGTTGGTTACTTATGTCTATGAGTCAACATACTGATGTACTATAGATGCCTACTTGATGACATGCTCCGATCGAGCCGACATTTTCACCTCATAGCGATGACTTGTTCTCTCAAAGCTCTCATTTATCATATCCCTCTAAGACTCATGCTTTGGGGGGCATCTTGTTATACCAAAATCCTATCACCATCATGTGATAAGACTCTTAACATGCTTGCTTGCCCTGAATCCCAGCACTTGGAGTGGAAACTCATACCATTTTGTCAATCTTTCACAAAAATGCTCAGCACCACACTTTCCCCTTTGGCCATGAGTGGTACCTTTCTCACACCACCTATCCCTTATTATCCACAAGCAGTGCCACCACTTATGGCCCTTAGTCCATAAGCGTTTCTTACCTGAACCGCTCTGTCATTGAAGGAGAAAAGCAGTACCCTAGGTAAAATGGGAAAAAGAGAAGTTTCTCGAGGCTTCTAGATGATGAGCCTCATGTCCTCCCTTATCCCTATCATTGTGGGTCAGTTGAGCTCGAGATCCCTCATCCTAGGATCTTAGAGGCCACCTCATCCACAAATCTCTCAACCATCCCTATCCATTGATCCTTATCAATACAATCTCATGTCCATGGTTAAGGGGAGAAATCTTAAGGTATTGTTATGTTGTTGGATTTATTCCTTAGCCCAAGACATTGGAGAGCATACAGAGAAAAAGTTGGAGCTTATGGGGACGAGAGTGTTTGGTTTCATGGAGATGCATGTCAACACTAAGGCTTAACTGGTTGTAAACTTCTCCATTTTATCTTAATGCAAAGCTGATCTCTGTCCCACATGACTGTTGTTGTTTGATTTTACATGTATGTTGTTAGATTCCTTAGTCACTAACATGGATCAGTAGATTATATTCTGGCAGCTTTGATGTGTTTGTGTGTTTAATATGATTGCAGGTACACAGGGTTACTATCAAAGCATCACATTCCAGGAAGGGTCTTCAACCTTTGTCGTTCATTTGTTCTAGATCTGAACCATTCAGACTAGTGGAACACTTTACTGTCCGCAGAAGGTGAAATATTCCAGCTAGCAGGTGTAGGGGGTGTGGGGGAACTACTAAACCCAATGGCCAAATCAGTCAGTGTAAAACCCAATGGCTAACAATATTTTTATGGTCAACACCTCACAACCTATATTACTTGTTATTAACTCCAATATCTCAAGTTTTGTAGTATTTGGAAATATTATGACATGTATCATCATTGTGGACATTGAATTTTTCATCATCATCATCATTAATTCCATATGGTACATCAACATAATATTGATCATCATCATCATCGCCAACATTAAGTACATCATCAACAAAATCATCATCATCATTTTCATTATGGTCATGCATATGCCATTAGTGTTCTTAATCTCTAATCAACATTAAGATTCATGTCATGTAACTGTTAAGGTCAATTATATGTCATTACAGTCATTTCGATGATAATAGGGTTGTTTAGATGTCGTTACAGACATTTTGGTTCCATTAGAATCAATTAGGATCCAAAAGCAATACCACATGGATAATAATTGTTGACATCCACATCCACATCCTCATTGTCATTCATCATCATACAATAAATCAACACCATTGTCAAAATCGTAGTCATCATCAATGTCATCATCAACATAATTGCAATAATAATGAGAAAGTATCCATACTACCTCACAAGAATGGATGATATAGTGTTATACTTATGAAATCATATCCATACGCTCCATCATACTTATCGTAATGCATCATTGTCATGTTGTTAGGTCCAATCATATACCATTAGGGTCTATCAAATGTTGTTGGGGACACTCAAATGCCATTAGAGCACTTTCGGTGATATTAGGGTAATTTACCCCTCATTAGGATTAATCAATATCCAAAGGTGCCATGATTATGATAATTTATGTGCCACTATAATAATCAATATACAAAAGTACTATCACATGAATCATGATCATTAACATTGACATTGATATATTTGACATTATGTCAAACGTTTTCTGAACACAATTCCTAGCTCTAAACCTAGTGCAATTCCTAGCGTGGTTCCTTTTGAAATTTTTGGCATTATACCAAGTGCTATACCTAGATCTATACATGTATCTATGTTTGAATTTTTCTAGATGCAATTCCTAGCTCTATACTTGGCGCTATGTTGGATGTTTTTTCGGTCGAAATTCATGGCATAATTCCTATAGCTAACCATGGATTAATATATGGTGTTATATTATTTGGGACATTTTGTTAGAGGCTATTCTTGGAATTATATGTGATGCTTTTGTGGATGCTAATTGGGATGTTAGTTGGGATGCTAATTGTGATGCTAATTGGGATGCTAATTGGGATGCTAATTAGCATCCAAATTAGCGCCAAATTTTAAAAATGGACGCAAATAATTCCATTAAAAGTGCCATCACGTGGAAAAGTGTCCACTTTGTCCAAAAAATGATTTAAAATACACTAAAAGTGATAGTGGATGCTAAAAAGGAAGCTAAAAGAGACGCTAATCACAGGCTTTTGTTGTAGTGCATAAAAACAAATGAAAACCATCCCCATTTCTTTTAATCTCCCCACCTCGAAAGTTGAGTTCCTCTTTTTGTTTTTAGGAGTCTAAAGAGGCTAACAAACACTCATTAAATCTCATCAAATGACGAGTAAATTCTCATACTTTTTATGAACCTGAGAAAGGAGCGGTTCGTTCCCAAATAGTCTCTTTCATCGTTTTATTTTACTAGTGCAACGAAAGTAAACTCATTTGTTGTTTCATGTTTTAGAGAGTCTAAAATGACTAAGAAGACTCCAAAAGGTCCTTTTTCATAAATAAGCCTAATCGGTCCGAAAGAGAGATAACCTACCACTAACTGGTCGACTGTTCTGATACTTTTACAAGTGTGAACGTAACAAGCTCACTTGGAAATATTTTTGTGTTTTTAAGGAGACTAAAAAGTCCTTAAATATAAATCCGTAATGAGTTCTTGTTTCACAATACAATTTTAATGACTCTAAAAAACAGTAAAACTATGCTCGATACCTCTTCACTGAGTTTTTAAGAAGCATGATAAAGGTATAAAAGGCACTCATAACCTTTTTCATGGTTGAATACAGAGCACAAAAAAGCGATAAAGCTCGCTCAAAATAGTTTTCATGTTTTAACCAGAGCACGAAAAATGAAAACTAAGCTCAACACCATCTTACTTTTTTTAACGAGCTCAAAGATCAGTTTAAAGAATGCTCAAAGATTAGTTCATTTTTACATAATCTTGAAACCAATGGGTAAAATATGCTTGAAAAATCCCATTAACATGATATCCAAAGGTTGGAAGATTTCCCCCAGCATGATTTCTAACAAAGCTTACCCCTAGCATGGTTGCTAGTGGCTTGACATCTGTTTCATTTTAATGAGTTTGACACATAACGGGAACTATACTCATAGCAACTGTTTCATTTTTTAATGATCTTGACACAGAATGGGAACTATGATCATGGTTTCCTATTTCATTTTTACACAAGCTTGAAAAAAAAAATAACCATGCTTGTGGGGACCTATTTCATTTTTACACAAGATTGAAATAGAAAGTAACTATGCTTGAGAACATCCGTTTCATTTTTTAATGAGCTGGACACAGTGTGGGAACTATCCTCACATGGGCATTTGATTCATTTTTTAACGAGCTGGACACAGAATGGGAACTATGCTCACGTAGGCATCTGATTCATTTTTTAATGAGCTTGGAACAGAATGGGAACTATACTCACATCATATGTTTCACTTTTTAATGAGCTTGACATAGAATGGGAACTATGCTCACGGTTTCCTGTTTCATTTTTACACAAGCTTGAAATAAAAAATAACCATGCTTGTGCAGACCTATTTCATTTTTACACAAGCTTGAAACAAAAAGTAACTATGCTTGAGAACATCCGTTTCATTTTTTAATGAGCTTGACACAAAATGGGAACTATGCTCATGTAGGCATCTGATTCATTTTTTAACGAGCTTGACACAGAAAAAGAAAAAAAACATGCTCGCTACGCCTATTTCATTTTTTAACGAGCTTGACACAGAAATGGAACTATGCTCACAGGAAGTTCTAATCCAACATGATGTCTAGAGGTTGGTGGGTTTCCCCCTTAAATAAGAATCTAGTGAATTAACTCCAATATGATATCTAGAGGCTGGAAAGAAGCTAACTAGAAGGGGAAATAGCCACAAGAACATGCGGTACATTCAAGGAATTCTGATGACTAGGATTCACATGATAATCGGGTTTAATGAAGGAAAGCTAATCAATGGTCACAATCTTTCCATCATGGGAAAAATCCATCACTCAAAAGAGTGTGGACACTACAGATTTCATGGCATAAACATAATCATTCCCAAGCAGCATATTTAAATATAAGGGACCTTGGACTACCATAACATTGATATAGACAATTTTTCCTTCCAAAGTAATAGGAAACTGAGCAAGGATCCCTAAAGGTGATGTGGGTCTTTGATTAAAATCCAATATTTGATCAGTGGCTGGCACAAGCAGAGGAGAACCTATGGCTTGCCAAGCAGTAGAGGATAGAATGCTAACAAAAGCCCCTTCGTTGATGATAGTGCAGAGTATACTCTTAGTGGTAATTCACATGGATATCTGGAAAGGAACACTCAAATGAAGATGAGATTCTGTTAGGTTACTCTAGTCAAAGGAAATAACCTCACTACTTGGATAGGGTTCTGTCGAAATAGACATAATTTCCTCTTGTTGAGAACAATTAGAATGAAGCACAAATACATCAGCAGATTTTGTTTCACTCTCATCGGGGAGAGTAGGGGGAGACAAATAATGGATCACAGCGACATCCTCTATCAGAACGTTCTCTAATAAAAGAACGGGATCAGGTAGAAATGACATCGACTCGACCACTTTACTCTTGAAAGGAAGAGTGGGATCAATTACAAATGAAACTCAATTGATCACTTGGTCAACCAATGGGGAATCGAGGGATAACTTACTATCACATCACCTGTTGATGATCAGTAATATTTTCCAACCAACGTGAAGCTTCATCCATGCTTGGACAAAGAAATATATGATGCATAGCCTTGCATATCAAACAAAGATACAAGACTTTACCCTTACTAACTTTCACCAATGGGTCACTGGTTGAGGGAGTATCATCAACATGATGATCAGAGGTTGATGACACGGATGATTTGGACCTTTTATACCACTCTTCTTGTACACGGGAGAGACCGGGACACTCCTTAAGAAGGTGGTCCCCATTGCAAAGCTTACAAGGGAGCTTGCGTTTTTTGGGAATTATCTTAGAACAAGTACCATCTTGATTATATGGTTGCTTCTTTTTCTCTTTCTTATCCTTCTTCTTCTTACCCTTCCCTTTATTCTTCTTCTTATCCACTTGACTACTAACCGTAGAGATTTGGTTAAGCGAAGAAGAAAAAAGGGACAAAGCCACAAACGACGGAGAAGGAGTAGGAGTAGGTTGAGGTCGATCCTCTCTTGGAGGAGAGGTGACATTTGAGACATTATGTGTAATAGGAATTACCATATTAAACAACTAGACTGGTAATCCTATATTCAATCCAGGAATATTTAGAGTGGAAATAAAGGGAGGACCAATACCTTCGCTTGGAGGGAATACAAAAGGTACACCTTGGAAAGGGACCTCTTGATTGGTAGTACTAGATGGGGATGCCATCTCTAAACTCTCTAAAAACCTTCTAACTACCAAGCACAAGGAAGCACCACTAAAACTAAAAGCAACAACCAAGCATGTGAAAGGAGTGGATAAGAGTCAGGAACATCACAGGACAGGCCGAAAGGATAAATCAGATTATTTGAGGATTCCTAAATGGGTCTCCCAATATACGCTAGGTACATGGGATCTCAAATCCATTTCGGTGTTTTCTAATGCACAATCGTTCACAATGGGCCTTCCGATATACAATCAAGTACGTGAAGTACCTTTCTATATACCTCAAGGGTACATGAAAAGTTGTTCGATATACCGATGGTACATGGAAGAACTGCCCGAGTTCCAGGTTGTAGTGCAGAAAAATTAACGACAACTACCACACTTACCGACACTAGAATGCGTCACTAACCTAACACTAAAATTGATAAAAATTTATCTTGTGCGTTTGGGTGAAACCATGAAGTGAAAACTTGAAATTAAAGAAGATGTACACTGATCTACATGATAATGAAATTTTTCCTCTTCAATGAAGTTCTACCTAAGAGAGGGAGAGAGGTTTTACTTCTCTTCCCAAAAGTTCACACCCAAATGCAAATGCAATTCTATCTTTTCAAATGAAAAAGAAAAATATCAATGCACCCCAAACAATCTCTAAAGCAATTAAAAGAGAGATCTAGAGAACATCTAAAGTAAATAAACAAGAAATGTTTCCTATCTTTTCATGCTTCAAAAAGATGCATAAAAACTTGATGGAAAGGTGATTTCACTAACGTTTCCAAACAAATCTAACTCTAATGCACGCAAAGCAGAAAAACAAATATTTCTTCTTAATGAAAGTAAGATCCATAATTTCAAACAATCATACACAAACAAGAAGAAAATCATTCAACATGCTTGTGAATAAAGAAAAGGAGAGAGAAAACTAAAACTTCTCTTTGGAACAGACAAGGAAATGAAGAATCGATCTCTCCTACCAAGCACTGAAAAAATCAACATGAAAAAGGAAACAAAAATCACCCCAAGCAAAGAAAGATTAAAAAAAACATGGATCACTCACACATTCCAATTCCAAAACAAACCAAAACCTACACATAAAAATGAAATGTATATTTCCCAATTCTAATGAATAATATCTACAGAAAAGAGCAAGAGGTTTCAAGAAAAGAAATGAATGCAAAATCCAATGCAAGAAACATAAACTCTCTTTGAATGTAGAACGAATATAACAATCAAAGTGACTACAAAATATACAATTCCTGGCCCCTCCTAATCGTGAGGGAGATATTTTTTTTTAAATACACTTCATTTTCATCAAAAGGTAAGCCAAAAAACACTCAAAACCCAAAATACAATAGTTAAAATTTGAAATTGAAGAGGGACTAAAAGGCCTACCTTGGTGCACTTACATGCATTGTACCAGAGCACTATAGGTCAGATCAGTGCACTTAAGCTTCTGCGGGAAGGTGCCATCGACGCTTTGTCAATTCTGAAAAAAGGAACTATTGGTGCTCTTGCTGAAGAGGGAAAAGGTACCCTGGAGGGGTCGGCACTCTGTCATCCAAAGGCAAATGCGCCTATCGATTAATAGATTGAAAAGCTAAGCATCTGGAGGAGAAACCAAAAAAGACTAAGTTGAATTGAAAAGAGTGAACACCACTCATAGAACAGAGGCAATGATCAGAAAAGTAAGATGAATGGCTTACCTTGTTAACTAAAATAACTAAAAGGAGAGAGAATAACCTTCATAGATGGACTGGTTGCTGAAGTTGTATATCTGACTAGATCTGCACTAGATCTGACCAGATCTTCCCTAGATTTGACTAGATTAAAGCTCCCTAGTGGAGTCACCAATTTAGTTGTTATGAATTCTCAATCAGTGCAGACACTACTTGTTCCTCTGTAAAGTAAATCACAAATACAGAAAAAAAGGACACAGCAACATATCCTTCCCTTAAACAATCAAATTAACTAACATGAAATACAATATAACTCAACCTTAAATGTCTTGTCTTTTCTCCAAAAAGTCCTTCCAACGGATCAGTACCTACAAGAAAGATCAAAAGACAACAAACAAGATGAGAGCATCATGATAGATTGACTATTCATATTAGTGATCAATGAATCTAATAATATCTAATTAAAATCAATACATCAAATATAGGAAAGGGGAATGCTTTGTATTAATTATGGAAGAGAAAGAAGTACAACCAAAAATCCTTGATGTCAATGGATCTAATTAAACTAACTCTACTTTGCCTCTATTTCAAACTTCAAACTAACAACATAAGAGTGCTTATTATGGCCTCCTTCACTCTCCTTATGAAGGCTTCATTTATAGGCCTAGAACTCAAGAGATTACTTGGAAAAATGATAGAATGAGATACCTATAGGTGAGGGAGGTGAATGCCACATCTCCCAAGCATATAGGAACTAACCTCACGGAGGCTTCCACATGGAAGCTTCCAGAAAATTCTTTTTTCTCATTTTCTGACCACCAACGCTCTTAGAAAAACTGACAAAGGCATCGATCTAGGGTTTTTGCCAAAGAAAGGAGACAACGATGCTTCTGGGTCCACTAAGACAGGCACCTCTAGAGTTCTGTGTAAAAAACATGAAGGCTCCATCCATTCTAGGTATGGGAAAAAAGTGACCAAGGTGACTCAAACCAGGCTTGATGGGAGGTTGAAAGGAAATGTGAAATTCTCCTGAAGGCTTAGAAGCAATGTGAGATTTCTAGGTGCAACAACATTGGCTATCGAGGCACATAAAAAACACATTAAGAAATAGTATGATAAGTCTGTTCAGCCTCATGTTTTCAATGAAGGTGACCTAGTCCCAACTTATGATCAGCGACATGATAAACTAGTGAAGGGAAGGTTTGAATCTATGTGGTACGCTCCCTTTGTCATTAGTAAGTTCTTCGAGAAAGGGGCGTATGAGCTTCTAGACTACGATGGGATACCCTTTGGGAAACCTTGCAATGGGTTTTACCTAAAGATGTATTATGCTTACGTCACTTTTGTATGGTACCTTGCATATATGTGTATTATCTAACTTTTTAGTGTGTTTTGGAATTTTCAATATGGTTTTGAGTTTGTTGTCCATATTGTTTATACCATGTTTTGATTATGTAAACCGAATGGATTTTTATGGTTTTGCTAATGGTGCTTGCTATTTTACCTTGAACCTTTCTTCAGCTTCTTGGGTTTTGTATTCCCTAGCTCATGACTTAGTCATTTCAGGAGCAATTTGTATTGGTCCCAACAACATTGCCGAGTATCAGGAAGTGATAGGTTCACTGACTCTGGCTACATATTGGGACATTCATGATCTAGTAGTATTTATGAACTCTCATCTAGTGGTTTGTCACTTAAACCATGTTTACACCATCACGAACCCCACACTTCTTCGTCTCTTTTGAAGAGTACATCTGTTAGAGAGTTCATTCGATTTCATCACTTACAGGCATATCCCTAAATATGATAATACGGTTGCTAACTCATTAGATAACTACATTTTAGACTGGTATATCGCTCATTCATAACTTTTAAAAATAAAACATGGTCCATTATAAAGTAAAATAAACTATAGAAGACACATAAAACTCATGTAAATATAATGTATCCATTTGAAACACATGTAAACATCGGAACCAAGTCTTTATATATATATATATATATAAAGTGTTTTTACAAAAAATATGGTCATAAGACCCCATCTGAAGCACTCTGGCTTTCAGGTATACAAAATGATACAAAAATCCTGAAGCTGGCAAGCTTTCAGTGATACATCATGCAGACTACCCTAATGGTGCTCGTGGTAGCACATAGTGGCCCTTTCCACTCTATGTAGCAAGTGGATGAAATACTTTTACACTCGAGTAGTATGTCTCTAATACCTCCTAGGGAGGTCATCTATCTCAGCATCCAAGATCTCCAAAGTCAACCGACCGAGGTTATCATCTAGCTTGGTTAGCTCATCATCTATTCTATGAACAAAGCGATCTCCTGCTTGCCTATCCATTGGGGATGAACCCCCAATATGTGCATCTCCAACATTGTTGATCCTAGATTTGTTACCATTTTTGGCAGATAAATTACTCATTTAAACACATATTTTATTATATTTTGTATGTTTTATGTCACGCAGATCATTATTCAACCTCAGGTATGAGTGTTTTTAAGGTTTATATAAAATTATTTTATTATTATCATTTTTATGGTTTTATTAATTAAAAATAACATTATTAAAATGAATTTGATATATTAACTGATTTATCATTTATTGTTTGCATGTTTTATAATATTTTTGGCCCAAGTTAATACGCAAAACACATTCAACCTGCTTTTCACACAGCATGTCCAGCTCGACGTCCAACTCGTCATTCAACCCGTTGCAGGAAACTCGCTGGTGGTTTGCCATATGTTGAAATGTGTTGCTGCAGACTCCAATCCTAAAGAGCACCTACAGATAGACACTCCATTATCCCTAGATCTTCACCGAGCGTATCCATCTCAATGTCTAGCTCACAACGCAGCCAACCTTCCAGCTCATTATCCAGATCGCGCTCTATTGATAACTGATTTCAAGCATTAAAAAGATGGAACATTCTGCAAACTATTTTATTGTCCACGTGCCCAAATGATAGCATGATCATCAGTCTAGAAGGATCATCGGTGCATTGATTTCTCCCAACACCAAGCTATTCACTTCCCACACGTTCAAAGGATGGAGCGTCTTCAGTCTAGAAGGATCGCTTGTAGCCTCCTCTGCCTGACTCCAAACTACCACCAGGCTACGCGTTTAAAGAATAGAATAACCTACATTCTAGAAGAACCACCATGTACACTTCCCTTTCTCACCACCATTCCATAGCTGCACTGAGGAAGGAGTCGTGTACCACATCTAAAGACCTGCTGCACTGGAAAAGGAACCTATGCGTATGTTGTCCAGTGAAAAGAACCAGACTCACATTGAAGAATGGAGATGCTTATGTGCTTCCTGTGATTAATTAAATGTCAATTATAGTTGACTAAATTTATAAAGTAGTCGACCACTAAAGGGTCGACTTGGTCATCTCTATAAATCATTATATAAAGCAACCTCTGTGAGAGAGTTGAAGTTAGCTAGAAAATCAGTCAGTTAGCAGAGTTAGGAGAAGAGTTCTTGCTGTGATTTACTCTTGAACACTGTATTTTTGTTCCACCATCTGAATAAAGAGATGGATGCATTGTTGTTGAAGATTGTGTTTAAGTAGAATTTAGCTAGGCATCACCCCTGATTGCTGAGAGGGCCCCTCATCAACCAGAAGTTCATTTTCTTTGTTTAGCTTAGTTTCTTTTATGTTTTAGCTAGTCTCATTTAATTTCTAGTTTGCTTCCATTAGATTATAGTAAATGCTATTCTATTTGTTTTCTGTAATACATTAACTTAGTTTTATTTTGAATTTAATTAGTTAGATGTGCGCATAGCTTTCTTTCAGTTATTTGCTTTTAGTCATTTTGCTTCCAGTTATTTCATTTCCAGCATTTCTTTCAATCATTGTTTTCAAGAATATAGAATAAGTTGCTTTCATGAATTTAGAATAGATTCAATTCTGTTATTTTCTTTCATGTTTTGAATTTATGCAAGTTAACTTCCAGTTTGTTTATTATTTTAATATGCAATGATTCCTTTTGTTCATGAATTAGTTTAAGGTTAATTTGTTGTTAACTAGGTTTATTTACTGTTCTGATGCATTAGAATTATATCTGCATGGCTTCAGCTGAAGATTAGTTCATTTAGGTTAGTTTTTACCATTTTAACTATGCAGCCTATCATTTGGACAGCCTGTTCAGTCTTTTATTCAGCCACCACTTTCAGACCCACAGTTTAGTCTGTCATTCAGCCCTTAGTTCTGTTTTTAGTGTTTTTTTATGTGTTTTAAGATTGTTTTTAGTTTTGTTTTGTTGATGTCTGAATTATGTTTTGACTGTCATATTTAGATGCTAGTTTTTTTTAACATTAAAGTTAAAGTTTAGTTGTTTTAAATTATTTATTAAATTTTTAATATTTTCCTTACTTATTTTACTTTGAACGTAGTGTAAGTTATTCTTAAGTTTTGTTTCTGATTTTGCTTTATTGTTGTATGGTTTTGTGTTTATTGCTTTTGAATTGATTTATTTGTTTGCATGTGAGATTTAGTGTTTTCCTTAGTATATTTTTAGGTTGTTTTTTTCATGTTGTGTTATTATTGAAAGAACTTGTAGGACATAACCTAAAGATATTTCTTTTATTAATTTTTCTACTTGCTTCTCTTATTAAGTTTTTTAGTTGCTTATAAGTTATGTTTTCCTTGTACCCTAGTTTTCCATTTGAATAGCTAATTATTGATTGTACTTTAGTTTAAAGTTTATTTTCAATTCTTTAGTTTAGTAGTCTACCTCAGTTTAATTACTTTAATAAGCGCATTTTTAGGAGTTTGACTCGGTTTCTTATTTTGAAATATATTTCGATCTTTTGTTTGTTAAAATATTTACACAGTACCCTCTACCTTCACATATATTTTGTGTCAACTATAAGATTACCAACCTCAGTTGATAATTAAAGAACAGGTGGATTAATTTAGACATAATAACACCCAACAAACATTTGCATGAAAACATTAGGTCTTGTTATCATCTATAAAAATCATAAAACATGAAAATATAAAAATAATCAATATCTTGAGCATTGTTCTTACTGATGTCACCCCACTGAGAACTAGCTGGTAGTGGTAGATATGGATCCCCTGAAAATTAGGTCCCAACATAAGAATAGTTCCCAATCATGAGGATCTATTTGTTCATCAAATGAATGAAGGGAGCCTCGTATTTAACCTCGGCCACACCACCTACACTGCGGGACATGATCTCCACCCACCGCAACATTCGGGGGTCTCGAGCCCTAAGCTCAATAAAAACCACATGTGGTCTTAGGAGAGGTACCCTCTCAAAGAATAAAAATTCTAGGATAGTACCATACCCAAATTGTTTGAGCTCTTCTTGCCGACACTTTGGAAGGTGATATTTGAACACAGGAAACAATGTATCGACATAGTTAAACACTGCAGGTTCCATGGCATCCATGGCATACAACATATGTGAACGAGATGCTTTATGATCCCCTTGGCTCTTAGAAACCCTCGACATAGTGAATAGAACAATTTGAAAGGGTAAGTTCGTCAAATCCTTTATAAGGATATCCTTACCCAACATCTTGGTGCCTTGATAGAAGTGACGAACATAAAATTCCTTGGTGATAATATCTCACCCTTGGGAGCTAGTCAGAGAGATAAGCTCTCCATGCATGGATATTCCATTCAAAAAGTAAGTTTCCTCCACCTCCGTAGTGAGAATGTGGGATCCCACCTAAAAAATTTGTTGTTTTGGATTCCACATTCACAGGATGTACTCCAGTAATCGTACATGTGATATCATACTGGGAGCATGGAAGAATTTCAAGAGACCAAAACCCTGTAGAGAAGCTATGGAATCCGCATCTCTCACAGCACGAGCATCATCATCTTTGTGTTGCCTCTCTTTCCAAGTCACCAATTTGAATAAAATGACCTATAAAAAACAATCAATGGAGCATTTAGATACACATCAAACCTTTAAAAATGATTTAAATCTTTTATTTTGGCTAGGGAATCCATGTTTTGGGCACTACAGTCAGCACCACTTCTGTCCCATTATGACAGAGTGGTTCCACCACTAGTGCAAGCCTAAAAAAATGTGGTTCCCATCAAGCACTGCTCCTCCCACAAAGGCCAGAAGCGTTACCTGGGATGCATTTTTATGCTTGGAACTAAAGCCCCAAAACTCCATTAAATTGCATGGAAATAAAAAATGGAAACCATAAAAATTAAGAGGAGGCTTCTATCTCTTACCTGAAACTGATGGCTCAGAAAATCGACGGGTAACAGCTCTGCAATATCCAACTGAAATATGGACTCAAATACTCCCAAATGCTCTCCAAAACTTGGTAAATGGTAAATGAATTGATTTTTACTATTTACTTTGGATTTTATAAAATATTTTTAGGGTTATTATGTTATTTTAAATATTTTTAAATCATTTTCATTTAAAATGGCCTTTCTATAGTTTGTAAAAGTCAATTTTAAATATTTTTTGGGAGAACTAATGGTTTCTTAAAACGTTTTGTAGGGACATAAAGGAACAATATTGTCTATGGGTAAGTTTAGTTTTGGCTTTTTCATACTTCCACAAAATGGAAAAATTCATCAAGCGTTCATTCCGACACTTTTATCATGCTCTTTAAACCTAGTATCAAATCTCTGAGTCATTTTTGCTTCGTTTCATGCTCGTAAAACCCGTTCATCATGAAAAGAAACCCTAATGGAGTCTTCTTTAAACTCTTTTTGGAATACTTAAATGTGAAAATATTGTTGAGAAAAATTGTCTTCTTCACTCTCGTAAAAGTACTTAAAGAGTCATCTTTTCGATGGTAGTTTATCTCTTTTTCGGTTCGGATTGACTAGCTACGAAAAAGGACCCTTTGGAGTCTTCTTTCATTTTCATTTAGACTCTCTAAACATGAGAGATACTGAGTTAACTTTCATTGGACTCATTAAAATAAAACTTGAGATACCCTCTTTTGGGAATGAACCCCTCCTTTCTTAGGTTCATGAAATATAAGTGTTATAGCTGATTTCACCACTCCAGGTGAATCACACTTTGTATGGCATTCCCTTGTCCTGCTACAGACTCCTTAGACCCCTTGGACCATTTTTTGTCCTTTGATGTTTCCTTTACCATCCCTAAAAACATGGGAAAAATGATACACACAACTTTAAACCTCTAATCGCGTATATACACGTGTTTGACCACTAAAACCGCATACATCGGGATGTGTACAAAATCCAAATCCTTTTGGAGTTTTCCTTGACATGGATCTGACTCACTTGACTCCTAGCCTTCCATATGCCTTGAGATGGCTCGAATTCGACCTTTCATTACCCCTTTGAAAAGATATATATAAGGAACTCTTTGGTACATTGAAGGCATAAGAGAGAATTGAGAGTAAAGAAACTATAGTCCATTGTTGCTAGAACTTATGCTTGAGTCTACATCCCTTTGTCCCTTGGAGCACTTTTGTGTTCTTCCCAAGCTTGCCTTTTGTGAGTGAGCTTGCTATCGAGAGATGGAGGATTGAACTGGTGGAGGCGCAAGTGGGGGATTCAGTTTCTCTGATTCGCAGACGTGCCGACAAAGATTGAATCTATTGTAATCTCTGATTTATATTAATAGAAATATCTTTTCCTGTCCAATAATGTGTGTTTGAATGAATATTTTATCCATGGGATTATGTCAAATGCTTATACATTATTGATTATATATGCGAGAATAGATCTAACACCATGATATATAGAATTCTTGTATTGTTTACTTGTTGTTGAGGAAGTAATTTATCAATTCAAGCCGAAGTTGGAAAGCTAAACAGGGATCTACTTCAACCGTCCGGAATAAGGTACGAGGTATGATCCTTTAGTGTTAGACATTTAATTTCTATTGCATATTAGAAAGGATTGATTTCTGGAGTCAAGCTGTCTATTGTGGTACCCCAAGCCATAGGAATTTCTCTCCATAATAGAATTGGTGACTCCGCTGGGGAGTTCCTAGTAGTTGTCCTTTGGGGGATTGTTCTATTGGCATTCAATGACTTTGAATTGCTCTATCTCCTTTTGTTTCTGTGTCGGGTCTGGGGGCATGTTTTCCTAGTAATGTTTGATTGGTGTGAGGTTTGTCTCAGCTGGTCTATTTGCCTTGATTTTTATGCACCTTTCTTCTTGTACGTGAGTTTTTAACTCACAGTTACGTATACATGTGGGTTTCTCTATGATTTCCGTGTATACACATGGGTTTACTGGGAACAGTCGTGTATGCCCTTAGTTTTTCCTTTTAGTGGAAGTTAAATGGTTGCTTGGTGAAGTTTGATGATTGTTGAGTCTCCTTTGACACTGCCTGAGTTTGTTTATACCTCTGTTTTTTACCAGAGACGTTTTTCTTAGGCTAATTTTTTTTTTTTTAAGAAGGTTCTTATCATGGCATTTTTTATTTTTGTTTGGGATTAGTGCATTAGATTTATTTTACCTTAGTGCTTTGCTTGAGTGCTGTTTGAGTGTGCTTGCAGAGTCTGAGGGTTGTAGAATCATTCTTTTGCTTTTTGTATCTCATTTTATTTCAAAAAATCCAAAAATATTTGGTTATCATCATGCATTGCATTTTGCATTTTGCATTGTACTTGCACTATATTTGCTTTCGAGTATTAGTTAGGATTTCATATAGGAAAACTTGCATTCATCATTTGAAGAAAAATTGTGCATTTCACGTAATAGCATACCCTATTTTCATGGACACAATGCATTTGCATTGATTGTTATGTGTGCATTTTACTTCATGTTGTGTCATAACACCATTAGTTGCACGGCCATATCCCTCTTTTGAGTAATAAAGCCAATTAAAATCAACGCTTAATTAAAATGAACTACACTCTTTTCTTTTATAGGGTGCACCAACAAGATTAGGTTTTAGGATCTTGGAATAGTTCATTGTGAGTAAATTTTCCAAGATCACTAAACAACAACATGTGTGTGTCTAACCAGGTGAGTGTGTGAAATCCTTGGTATAACCAGTGTTTCTCACGATCCTCCTCTCAAAAGGGAGTTAAGCACGAGGCAGTGTGAGCGGTTATTGATTGGGATGACCCCTAGTCATAACTGAGTAGTACCAGAGATATTTCCAGGATTGTATTCGTATCTTGGGGCTCTTTCAAGAGTTTCGGGCTTTGCTACCCTACCCATATGGTCAATCTCGCCTGCAACTGTCTACCTAAGCATTGATTATATTGAGGTGACCTTAGTGGCTTTACCTAGGATATCGAAGGGGTACTTTGTAGGGGTTATTCTGTGGGTGTCCTGGCCAAGTTGGGGTCGGACAGCATAGTCGCTTTACGCGTTGAAGCTAAGGGCCACAATAATTGGTTACGTACCTCTGCTTGTTGTGTATGGGAGTCTCAAGCCTCTCCTAGGAAATAAATACCTGCTTCATTCAAGAGCTCACTTATCCTGCTCTTGATTTCTTGCATTTGGATTTAGATTTTATTGGTGATTGCTCTTTGCATGATAGCTTGCCTAGGGTTTGCGTAAATAGAGAGTCTTTTCTATTTTTTGAGTCATTGTGGATTCGGGTACGACTCCTCGCCATTCTCGTCATTTAGTAGGACTTCTTCCTTCTACATATCTTCCTCCTTAGGGAGAGAGACCTAGACAGTCCAAGCGGACTACTTTGCACATTGATTCACACACCATGGGATACCATATTGTTATAGCAGATTTCACCACACTAGGTGAATCACACATTGTATGGCCTTCCCCTCTCCCGCTGCAGACTCATTAGCCCCTATGGACCACTTTTTGTCTTTTGATGTATCATCGACCATCCCTAAAAACATTAGAAAAATGATATACGCGGCCTTTTCCCCGATAACCGCGTACATACGCGGATATTACCTCTATAGTCGCGTACATCGGGATGTGTGCATAATCCAAAATCCTTTGGAGCGTTCCTTGACTTGGATCCGACTCATATGACTCCTGGCCTTCCATATGCCTTGAGATCGCACGGATTCGACCTTTCAGTATCCATTTGAAAATTTATATAAGGAACCCATTGAGACATTGAAAGCATAAGAGAGAATTGAGAGTATCGAAACTATAGTCCATTGTTGCCAGAACTTATGCTTGAGTCTACATCCCTTTATCCCTTGGAGCACTGTTGTGTTCTTCCTAAGCTTTCCTTTTGCTAGTAAGCTTGCTATCGAAGTGAGGGAGGATTGAGGTGGTGGAGGCCCAAGTGGGGGATTCAGTTTCTCTGGTTCGCAGACGTGCCATCAGAGGTTGTCACTTGTAATCTCTGATTCATATTAATAGAAATATCTTTTCCTGTCCAGTAATGTGTATTTGAATAAATATTGTATCCATTGGAATATGTCAAATGCTTATACATTATTGATTATATATGCTAGAATAGATCTAACACCATGAAATATAGTATGCTTGTATTGTTTACTTGTTGTTGAGGACGTGCTATAACAATTCAAGCTGAAGATTAGAAAGCCCAATGGGGATATATTTCAACCGTCCGGAATAAGGTACGAGGTTCGATCCTTTAGTGTTAGATGTTTTTATTTCTATTACATATTGGGAAAGATTGATTTCTAGAGTCTCGCTGTCTATTGTGGTACCCCAAGCCATAGGAATTTCTCTCCGTAACAGAATTGGCGACTCCGCTGGGAGTTCCTAGTAATTGTCCTTTGGGGGTTGATCTTTTGGTATTCAATGTATTTGAATTGCTCTCTCTCTCTTGTTTTTGTGTCGGGTATGGGGGCATGTATGCCTAGTAGAGCCTGATTGGTGTGAATTTAGTCTCAGCCTATCTGTTTGCCTGGAATTTGTGCATCTTTTTCTTCCTGTATGCTGGTTTGTTACTTACAGTCGCGTATACACACGGTTTCCCTTGGTATTTCCGCGTATACATGCGGGTTCACTGTGTACAGTCGCGTATACCCTGGTTTTTTACCTTTTTGTGGAAGATAGTGGATTGCTAGGTGAATGCTGTTAGTTGCTGAGTCTCCTTTGGCACTTCCCGAGTCTGTTAATACCTCTGTTTTTGACCAGAAATGTTTTTTTTTAGCCTAAATTTTTTCTTTTAGGAAAGTTCTTGTCATGGCATCTTTGATTTTTTGTTTGAGATTAGTGCATTAGAGTCCTTTTGCCTTAGTTCTTTGCTGGAATGCTGTTTATGTGTGCTTGCAGAGTCTAGGGTGGTTAGAATCATTCTTTTGCTTTTTGTATCTCTTTATTTTCAAAAAATCCAAAATATTTGCTTATCATCATGCATTGCATTATGCATTTTGCATTGTACTTGCATTAGATCTAGATTTGCTTTGGAGTAATAGTTAGGAATTCATATAGGGAAATTTGCATTCAGCATTTGTGGAAGAAATTGTGCATTCACGTAGTACCCATACCCTGATTTCATGGACACAATGCATTTGCATTGATTGTTAGGTGTGCATTTTACTTCTTGTTGCGTCATAACACCATTAGTTGCACGACCATATCCTATTTTTTGAGTAAATAAAGCCAAACTAAAATCAACGCTAAATAAAATGAATTACACTCTTTTCTTTTCTAGGGTGCACCAACAAGCTTAGGTTTTAGGATCTTGGAATAGTTCATTGAAAGTTAATTCTGTCCAGGGAGTGTGTGAAATCCTTGGTATAACCAGCGTTCTCAGGAAGCTCCTCTCAAAAGGGAGTCAAGAACTAGGTAGTGTGAGAAGTTGTTGATTGGGATAACCCCTGGTCGAGAACTGTGTAGCACCGGCGATATAGCCAGGATTGTATTCGTATCTGGGGGCTCTTTCGGGAGTTTCGGGTTTTGCTACCCTGCCCATACGGTCAATCCCGCCTGCGACTGTCCGCCTAAGCATTGATTATATTGAGGTGACCTTAGTGACCTTACCTAGGATATCGAGGGGGTACATGTAGAGGTTATTATGCATGTGTCCCAGGCAGGTTGGGGTTGGACAGCATAGTCGCTTTACACGTTGAAGCTGAGGGCCACAATAATTGGTTTCGAACCTCCGCTTGTGGTGACAAGGGCCTCTCAAGCCTCTCCTAGATGAGACATACCGGTCACATTCGGGAGCTCACTTATCCAGCCCTTGTTTGCTTGCTTTTGGCTTTAGATTTTATAGTGATTGCTCTGTGCACACTAGTTGGCCTAGGGTTGACGTCAATAGAGAGTCTTTGCTTTTTGTTGAGTCATTGTGGAGTCGGGTGCAGTTCCGCGCCGTTCTCGTCGGTTAGCAGGAATTCCGCCTTCCACTTCTCCTCCTCCTTTGGGAGAGGGGCCTAGACTGTCTAGGCGGACTGTGTCACACATTGATTCACACACCATGGAGGATCATTCAGAGACTATTCTTGAGCCACCTCCTCCTATTCGCATTGACGATGGGGAATTTACTCCTACATATGATCCCTCACCTAACCTAGCTGAGATCGGTCCCATTATTTCCCAGATAGGATCTTTGCATGATAGACCTGCTCACACTAGGCCAGATTCCCCATTGACCCGTTACCGGTATGGAATGCCGGATGATGCCGAGACTCACTTTGACCCTCTTAGCACCAGCTATGGTATTTATGTTACCACTGGTTTTCCTATGCACGATTTGACATTTCATGTTGAATCTGACTTTGACCCTAACACTATACCTGGGGGCATTCCCATGCCTTACCTTGCGAAGAGGTTTGGGAATACTAGTCACATTACACCTTCCATCCCAGTAGTGGAAGCTACATATTATATACCTACTAGGTCTAGAGTTAGTGATCCCATAGCGATACCAGGTTCTAGATGAGTGACGATAGGCACTAGCACATATCTTCTTACCGAGATTCCTTCGTCCTCGCTTCTGATTTCTTCAAATGCAAACCCTCCACCTTACTCTCGTGGTCCTTCGAGTCAGCACGTAGCTACGAGTCAGATCCGTACTGTGATTACTAGACCTATTGTGTCTCAAGCCTACATACCACCCATAGTTTCGAGAGGTTATGTTCATGTTTCTAGAGGTCAGGTTGCTACTTCCTCGACATATATCCCTACTTCTGGAATGTATATTCCTAGTTCCAGAATGTATATTCCTACCTATCGAGTGTCTCATGGGGCATCGCAAGCGATGACCTATGGACCCTACTATGGGGTGTAGTATGGACAGGTCTCTTCACCTTACGAAGGCAGGTATTCACAACCTGCTTACTCTCCTAACTATGGCTTTGTAGCTCCTACTAGTCAAAGTCCACCTCATTATGCGACTTCCACGCCACCTTATACGGGTCATACAGGAGGAGGTCACTATGGCCAAGGTCATGGTGGTAATCAATCCTATATGAACCAGGGAGCGGTCCCTAGACCTCATCATACTAAGCTCCCTTTCCTCACGACACTCAATTTACCTGACTTATCGAGACTTACGAACGATCATGTGGCTCATTACCCGGCTTGGCCGGCTGTCCCTACCAAGCTTCCTTTGGACATACCTAAGTTTGAAGGCAAACCAGGAGAGGATCCGAGTGAACACGTTACGACATTCCACCTATGGTGCTCTTCCAATTCATTGCATCAGGACTCAGTCCGTTTGAGACTATTTCAACGCACCCTTACAGGGCCTGCGGCGAAATGGTATATAGAGTTACCTAGGGGTGCCTTTACTTTGTTCGATGACCTTGCAATGACTTTCCTTAATCACTTCCAACTACTGTACAATATGATGTTGGTACTGAACTCTTGTCGACATTTCGGCAAGATAAAGCCACCCATATTTCTGATCATATTCAGGAGTGGCGTAGACGGAAGAGATTAATCAAAGCCTTTATACCGCCGGAATTCCTCCTTGAGTGGTTCCTCAAATATTTATTGCCATATATCGCGAAGGATGTTTCCACATCCGGAGTGCAGAATGAGGAACAAGCCATCTTTAGGGCGCAGGAACTAGACTTGATCTATGCTCAGTCTAGTTTGTTATATGAGATTATACCTAATGCCCCTCGTTCTAGTTTCGATCCCAAGGTCAAACCTAGACCACATGCCGATGGCATTGTGGGTAGTGCAAGTAAGAAACCTGCAGGTTCAGTTGTGAAACAAGTTTCTCAGTTGTCAATCAACCAATCTGCCTCAGGACAAGCTACAGCTTTGTCTCAGCCCACCCAAACAATGAATGTACTTGCTGTGCAATCGTCCGACCAAAAGGGTAACCAGCAACCCGGATGGAATAGAAAAAAGGGTAAAAACAATAATAAGAATGGTGGGAATAAAAATGAGAATGCCAACAATAATGACAAGAACAATAAAAATGTTGGGGGGGACAAGCAGAATAAACATAAGGTTAAGTTTCCTTGCAAGATTTGTAAGGAAGATCACCTCACTTACTTGTGCCCTAGGATGGATGAAGCTTCGAAGTTCATAGCACAGGGCCCAGCTATGTTAATAAACCCTTTACCGCATAACCAGAATATGAACTCGAAGTCCCATGATCAATCTAGTGATGAAGATCCACCTGAAACTAGTGGTTGTGGGTGCATTAATATGGTCCGTGCCGTGAAATTTGTGACGCGTGTGAAAGATTATTCTTCGTCACAACCCAACCCAGGCAAAGAACCTGATCCACCAGGAACCCCTTTTCATATTGAGAAACCTGCGGATAAACTTGAGGCTACACCTCACATTCCCAAGGGGGTACTTAAGTGTTCGGGGCATAATCCAAATGCCCGAGCCGCCCATAACTATTCAGTTGTCGAGGACTTGGGTCATACTCCTTATGCGATGTCCACATTGGAAGTGCTTCAGAGTTGTCCATCGCAAAGGAAGGCTTTGCTTTCCGCTCTTGGTGTGAATGGTGATGATTCTTCCTCAGTGATCAAGTTTGAAACCGCAGGACATCATCCTCGCTTTCCCTACTATGTGTCCCTTTTGGTGCATGTAGAATGTCTTAATATGATCGTCAAGCGTACTGTGATTGACAAGGGCGTTGCTGCTTCTGTGATGTCTTTGTCTTGTTGGAAGGGTCTTGGTTCTCATTAGTTGTCAAAGTCTACGACCATGTTAACTGCTTTTGATGGGAGATCATTTAGGCCGCACAGTATCCTTCCTTCTCTTAAAGTCCGTTTGGGAGGGAAGACCATTGCGATAGAGGTCGAGGTGGTTGATGCACCCCTTGAATACAATTTCTTACTGGGAAGGAATTGGATGTATAGTATGCAAGCCGTTGAATCTTCTGTATTTCGCGTTGTATGCTTTCCTCATAATGGGAAGATTGTGACGATTGATTAGATGGCATTCAAGAATCCGCCTGTTAGTGCATCTTCGGAAGCTTCGGTTCCAAAATTCGAACATTCCCAGCCGGCAACTGGGAGTGTGGGTGTAGGTATGTATCCTTCCCTCATGGGAACCTTTAGTTGTCCTACACCCGTCCTCATGATAGGAGCTAGTTTCGATGGTGCTTCCACGTCTACGAGATCGGTGCCTTTTCGCACAAGTCATATGGGAGATCCTTGGATCCTTCCAGAGCTTGACCTTTTGGAGCATGAGGATTACAGGGAGATTCTTAGACAGAAAGCTGGTAGGCCCATGATTCCATTAAGCTCTCCTGGTCAGATGGCTGATGGAAACATGGCAAACATGTCGTCAACTATGCCTATCAACATTTCTCGCAACCCTAGTACAATTGAGAATGTGTACATTGGGGCGGATTGTTCCCAAGATGAGATTCGTGAGTATACCGAGCTGTTCAAGGAATTTCGCGATGTTTTTGCTTGCTCTTAAGATGAGATGCCAGGGATTGACCCTCGGATTGTCAAACACGAAATTAAGACTTACCCCAACACGAAGCCTGTTTGACAGGGTTTACGCGCGGTAAATCCTAGGAAAGCACCTGCCATAAAGGCAGAGATAGAGAAGCTATTGAAAGCTGGTTTCATCTATCCCGTTCCCTTGACGGAGTGGGTTTCAAATCCTGTTCCGGTGGATAAGAAGCAAGGAGCGATCCGTATATGCACTGATTTCTGTGATTTAAATCGTGCCTATCCTAAGGATAACTTCCCCACACCGTTTATAGATCATATTTTGGATGAGTGTGCGGGTAGCGAGGTGTTCTCCTTTATGGACAGTTTTTTCGGATATAATCAGATTCAAATTAAACCTGAGGACCAACATAAGACCGCATTTATTTGTCCTTGGGGAACATTTGTGTATCAGAAAATGCCTTTTAGCCTTAAAAACGCTGGAGCTACCTTTCAGCGGGCGATGACCTTGATTTTCCACGATCTCAAGTCCATTATTGAAGTATTTTTGGATGACCTCGCTGCTCATTCTTGCATGAGGATGCATCATTCTTATCACTTGAGATTGGTGTTCGAAAGATGCCGACACTATGTTGTTGGATTAAACCCTCATAAGTGCATCTTTTGCGTGAAATCGGGTCGTTTGTTAGGATTTATCGTTTCAAAAGAGGGTATAAGAGTCGACCCCTTGAAGGTGGAGGCAATACTTCAGTTGTCTCCCCCACGAAATATTCATCATCTTCAGTGTTTGCAGGGCATGGAAAACTTCCTACGAAGATTTGTTGTCAATTTCTCCAATTTTACTAGAGGTTTCATGCATCTCCTGAAGAAGGATACTCCCTTTGAATGGGATGAGCGAGCCCAGGAGTCCTTCGATGCACTTAAGCGAGCCCTAGCATCAGCCCCAGTGATTAGTCCTCCGGATTATAGCCGTGATTTCATATTATATGTGGCCGCGTCTTTAGAGATGATTAGGATGGTTTTGGTTTAGGAGGATGAGGAGCTCCAGGAGCATGTCATATACTATCTGAGCTGAAACCTTATTGGCGCAGAGATTCAGTATTCTCATGTCAAGAAGCTTGCCTTAGCCACCGTACATGCGGTGCAGCATTTGAGACATTATATTCTCCTTCGCCAAACCTTGGTTGTTGCCCATGTCAATCCATTTCAGTTCATCCTCACACGTAGGATGATTGGGGGAAAATTTAATAAATGGATTGTCATTCTGCAAGAGTTTGATCTCGAGTTTGTTTCGGCAAAATCGAAGAAATATTTAATCTTTGCAGAGCTCATATTGGATTTTCCGAGCGAGGCTGAGGAGTCGGTATGTGAAGATACGTTCGCTGATGAACACATTTTCTTGATCTCAACGGCTAACCCATGGTACGGTGATATCATAGTATATTTGCAAACGCAGAGGACCCCTACTCACCTCTCGCGAGATGAGTGACATCAATTACATCACGTTTCCAAGAACTACCTCATAGTGGACAATACTTTGTACCGCCATGGAGTAGATTCCCTTTTACGACGTTGTTTAAATCATGATGAGGCTGAGGTAGTGCTTAATGATTGCCACGGAGGGGCGTGTGGTGGTCATTTATCTGGGCTTTCTACAGCTCAAAATAGTTTGAGAGAAGGATATTTCTGGCTGTCGATCTTCAAGGATTGTATTGAAGCGGTCAACAGGTGCCACCCTTGCCAGGTTTTCACACGAAACATGCGCTCGAAGCCTACCCCGTTACACCTTATTATCACCGCCGGTCCCTTCACCAAGTGGGGGCTAGATTTTATGGATTGCAACCCAGCTTCAGCTGGGGGGCACCATCATATCATAGTGGCTGTCGATTACTTCACGAAATGGGCTGAGGCAATGACTATAGTCAAATCCGACGGTGAGATAGTCACTCACTTCATATTCAACCAAATCATCTCTAGGTTCAGGATTCCGAGAGAGCTTGTCACTGACCATGGCTCGCACTTTCAGAATCGTATGATGGAAGAGTTGGCATCCAAGTTAGGATATAAGAAATAGCACTCCTCTTCTTACTATCCTCAAGTGAATGGATAGGTTGAAGAAGTGAATAAATCACTTAAGTCCATTCTCCAACGAACCATCGCACAAAGCAAGACGAATTGGCATATTATGTTGTACCCTGCTTTGTGGGCATACCGAACCACGGTAAATACTGCCACTGGTTTTTCTCCATATCAGCTTCTTCATGGAGTGGAGTCAATATTGCCAGTTGAATGTGAGATTCCTTCGTTGAAGTTAGCTGTGGAACTCTTACCAGACACTTCACCTTTGGAGGAGCGTTTGGTTCACCTTGAGCAACTCGATGAGCAGCGTAGAGATGCCTTGGTGACTCTAGAGGTTAATAAGCATCGCGTGAAGGCCCAATATGATAAGTCTGTCCATCTGAGAGTGTTTAGTGAGGGAGACTTGGTCCTTTTGTGGGATCAATCGAAAGAACCCTTGGGGGCAGGGAAGTTCAATCCTATGTGGCGTGGTCCTTACATGGTCAAGCGTGTATTAGAGAAGGGTGCCTACGAGTTAGTGGATTACGAAGGGACAGTCTTGGCAGAGCCTAGAAATGGGCTCTATCTTTAGAAATACTATGCATGATATTTAGCCAAGGCTGTTTGTTGTATATTATTGTACAACTTTTTTCCATAGTTAGGTCTTGTTTATCGTGATTGGGTTTGTGATTAGTTTCCATTTCTTGTGGCAGATGTCAATGGAATCTTCCACCTACATAGGATTCGTGGATGGTGCAAGCCGTCACACTCAACACTCAGCCTCAGCTGCTTGGGTGATTTATACTCCTATGGGTCATGTACTGTCTTCAAGAGGTGTATGTCTACGGCCATCTTCCAACAATGTTGCTGAATATAGTGCTGTTATCGAGCTTCTACGGGATGCCATTTCACATGGTGTTCTCTCTCTTGAGGTACGTCTTGATTCAAAGTTAGTAGTGTCACAGCTAAATGGTTTGTACCATGTAGAGATCCGACGTTATTGAGGAGATTCTTACGTGTGAGATTGCTAGAACGAAAATTTGAGAACATAACATATATACACATTCCAAGAAATTTTAATCAAATTGCTGACTCATATGCTAACTATGTGTTAGATTGGCATTTGTTTCATTCATTATAAATTAATCATAAACACAATTTTTACACATGTAAATAAATAAACCGATCACCATAAAACTTTTTATATACATCAAAAATGGGGTAATACATAGTGTCATAATACAAAATTGGGGCTTTGAAAGCCACCATCATATACACGGTAGTACAAAATAGATACACTCCTAGGTGTCTAGTCCTGTGGAGGTGGATGAGGGTTGTGATCATGATATGTCACCACGGCTCTAGCTAGCCGCCGGAATAAACGCACCCATGTGCATGGTACACCAACCACCTATCTCTGCATAGCCTTAGGCAAGTCCTCGACTTACGCCATGGGAATCCTGTGAGTCAATCGCACAAAGTTGGTATGGATGCTTTGGAGCGTCCGCTCCGCATCCACACTGGTGATATCGTCTCCTCTTCCCCTCCGTCTATGACGTGGGAAGCCCTCTGGTCGCCGTGGTCCCACATATGCACATGAATGGTAGATGTCACTATATATTGTCACCCAAAAACATGTCTTTTTTATTCCATTAATCAAGAAAACACAAAAAAATTAAATACTTCAAAAAAATTTAAAAAGAGTAAGGGTCGATATTCGTTACCTATGTCTCCATATGCTGACCCTGGTGGTAATGGCATGTCCAGGTCTCCCTGGAATTCTATCCTTGCATAAGGGTAGTCCTCTATGGCAACAATCTATCATCGCCACCATGTAAAAAAGTCCGTTGGATAAGGGTTGGCCACCCTACCACCCCCCAGTCTGTGCATCGTGTCTGCCCAACGTCGTTGGGCCGGATCTCGAACCCCGTGGAGAGGAACATCCACTCTAGGGCTCAATCCTGGAACACGCTCGAAGAAAAATGTGCTCAAGATACTACTGAACCCAAAGTTCCGTATCCTAACTGCCTTGCACTCACTGAGCCGATGTTTCATGTTGCTCAGTAGGGAAGTGCTCCAGTCATAGATGGTCGGTGTCATGCACTCCACCGCATAGAACATCAGTGGCCGAGAGGCCTAATGGAGTGATGCTAAGCCTGCTATCCTACCCAGCATCAGTAGTATGGCCTTTAGGCCCAGTACCTATATAGCGTTGGTGGGAACTTGGCTCCCCACCTTCTTCGTCTCTGGGTAGTAGTACACAGCTATGTACTCGTCGATAGTTAGCCCATGACCTGGCCCTCCGTGGGCATGAATGTTCACCATCTCACCTCACCGTGATAGACCTTTGATAAAGTAGATATCCTCCACCTCAATGGTGAGGGACATACCGTCTAGCCGAAAGGACTCTGAATCTGGATCCCAATAGTCTACAAGCATCTGTAGTAGTCCTGGTTTGGCCCTCAAGCCACCTAGGCACCAAAACTTGTAGATTCCGCATCTTCTTAGAGCTTCTTGAGCCATTCTGTCAGCCCTTACTGCTTCCTCTACATCACCGTGCTCGCGTTCTCGCCACTCTAGCACCATCCTGCATGAGAAGTTTACCAAAATGTCCATTAGATTCTTGTAAATCTTAGTGCGCAGCGTCATACACGGCTGTTTTCAAAACAACCGTGTATGTATGCGGTTTTTGGTCTCTTTTCCATGTATAGCCAGCCCTATACACGGAAAAACCCTCGATACTCGCGTGGGCCGAAGTGCTCATGTAAGTTTGGCCTTTAAAAATTCATTTGACCATGAAAAATTATAAAATTTGTATTGAAATGCAAGCAGAGAACATGAGTAAATACCTGGAAGAATCGGTTGTGAATTCCGCCGGCTGGATCTCCTGGAATTTGCAATTGAATATCAGATCTCAAATGGGTAAAAGTTTCAAATGATTTATATTTTTTACTATTTATAGAAAAAATTTCAAATATTTGAAAATTTTTACCCCCTTTCCTATAGTTTTGACCATTTCTAACCTTTTTGGACCGTTTCTGACCTAATATGTGATGTAGAAGACCATTTTTAGCATTGTTTCATCCTTTGGATTGACCCATTCGTACTGATCTCAAGTATAACGTCTATACTGGCATATAGGTTAGGTTCACCACCGCTTGCATTTTGCATGACCTTATGACCATGTCACTATATCCTTAGGTATGAACCCACTCTATTATGTCATGGAACCTTCTTGCTGCTATAGAAGTGGCATGATATGAGTGGTAGAGACTCACCTTACATGGGTACCCTAGTTAGCACCTTATTTGCATTTGGTGCCCATGCCGATGTTTCCCCCTTTAGGGTGTGGGAGTCCGTTGTATAGTATTTCCATGACATTTAGCAAGAGCCTCATACTTCTCTTGATCTTATGTTGGCCTATTTCCCCCCAGAATCCCCTTATATCAAGTTGTGGATGCATTATCATGAGCTTTGCCTATCTTATTGAGCTTTATGCTGGCTCCCCTGACATTGCGTTTCAGCCATATAGCCCGAGCTTGTCTCATGTCTAGCCATGCAGAGCCTTTATTTATATCCTTCGCAGCTTGATTCCCTTTTTACCGGGAGGGGATTTTCCCCCGAGTGTCGATATCCTACACATGTATCCTTGCATTAAGCATAGGTATGTTCCACTGCTTGGAACTAGTTTGTTTGCCCTAAATGACACTCGTCTCCTCCTAGTTTGTAACTATAAAGCTAGTTTATTCTTTTTTCAAGCTTTTCAAATAACTGAAAAAGACCAAAAAAAAATCAAAAAACCAAAAAGCTGGACAAGAAAATATATTATCTTTGGCAGCTGTCGAGTCATGTCGCCTTCGAATAGAGCACTGTATATCACATCCATTGGTTGGGTTATAGTTTGACTTAGGTGCTGTACTCGTTATCTGAGTTTTATCTCCACCGACTGGTTAAGCTTCAAGTCCCTATGGAGCCTCTATTGATGCCTCCTGCGTCATAGAGATGTCCCAGTTTGTATATCGAGTCTATGCTGCCTTCATTTAGTCACCATACGCCGTTATGCTCTCATTCGAAGGAAGTTGAAACCTGAGTCGGCCATTCCTCAGTTATCTTGACTTTGCATGTCGGCCATTCCCAGTATAGTTACTGGTTCGTGCACCTTATGATCGAGTTCTTCCATATTATACAGCCTTGCTGAGTACCTCATGTTGGATGATGGGGGATGCCCTAATGCCCTCCTTCCGGCGGATTTCATCCCATCGACTTTAGATCATTTATTATGGGATTGGAGTCTAGAGTCATTTTGAGTGCCTTGAGACTTGCAGTCATCAGTGGCAGGTTCTCTCACCATCGACAGTTTTGGGAATACATCAATGTCCCTGATCGATGGATTCTCTCAAGTGTTCGACCTCAACACATTTATTCACACTTGTCAGTTTGCACTCTAGTACCTTGATTCCCATTTTCATTATTGGTGGGTGATCTCGCGTCTATTAACGGTATACATCAATGACCGGTAATCAGACGATGGATTACTATGTTCGACCTCGACACCTCTATTCACATAGTAGGACATGTACTCGTAGTAGTTCGTGTAGAAGACCTTCCAGATTGGTGGCATCCACTATACTCTACCTCCTTGATTGTGCCAGTGTTCATGAGATTTCAGCTCTCGTGACTTGTTCCAGAATATGTCAGACATTTTTAGCCACTATGGAGATCTTGATTTGTTATATATCTTCAACCTTTGTGGAGATCATGGTACTTTGTATATCTTCATCATGGAGATTCTGATCTATGTATATTATACGTGGCGATGACCACTTATGTGTTATCATGTTTCATGCCTATTCATGGCCATTGTACTCTTATGTATCCGGGACTGCTATATGTATTTGCAGTTATATGTAGAGTTGTATTATGGTATTATGCTGATTGGGTGGCTGGTCTTCCATTTGGGTACCTTCATCACTTCACTTCTGGGATGGACTTATAATGTATTCCGGCCATCGTATAACCCCTCTGATCTCATACATTAGGGGGCATATGTTATAGCGGATTTCACCACACTAGGTGAATCACACATTGTATGGCCTTCCCCTATCCCGCTGCACACTCATTAGCCCCTATGGACCACTTTTTGTCTTTTGATGTATCATCGACCATCACTAAAAACATTATAAAAATGATACACAAGGCCTTTTCCCCGATAACCGCGTACATACGCGGATATTCCCTCTATAGTCACGTACATCGGGATGTGTGCATAATCCAAAATCCTTTGGAGCATTCCTTGACTTGGATCCGACTCATATGACTCCTGGCCTTCCATATGCCTTGAGATCGCACGGATTCGACCTTTCATTATCCATTTGAAAAGCTATATAAGGAACCCATTGAGACATTGAAAGCATAAGAGAGAATTGAGAGTATCGAAACTATAGTCCATTGTTGCCAGAACTTATGCTTGAGTCTGCATCCCTTTGTCCCTTGGAGCACTGTTGTGTTCTTCCCAAGCTTGCCTTTTTCTAGTAAGATTGCTATCGGAGTGATGGAGGATTGAGGTGGTGGAGGCCCAAGTGGGGGATTCAGTTTCTCCAATTCGTAGACGTGCCATCAGAGGTTGTCACTTGTAATCTCTGATTCATATTAATAGAAATATCTTTTCCTGTCCAGTAATGTGTATTTGAATGAATATTGTATCCATTGAAATATGTCAAATGCTTATAAATTATTGATTCTATATGCTAGAATAGATCTAACACCATGAAATATAGTATGCTTGTATTGTTTACTTGTTGTTGAGGACATGCTATAACAATTCAAGCTGAAGATTGGAAAGCTCAATGGGGATCTACTTCAACCGTCCGGAATAAGGTATGAGGTTCGATCCTTTAGTGTTAGATGTTTTTATTTCTATTGCATATTGGGAAAGATTGATTTCTGGAGTCTAGCTGTCTGTTGTGGTACCCCAAGCCATAGGAATTTCTCTCCGTAACACATATAGAAGGTATTCCTGAACCACCTTCTCCCATTTGTGTAGAATATGGGGAGTTTACTCCTACTTATGATCCTTCACCTGCCTAGGCTGAGTTAGGTCCTATGATTTATGAGATAGGAACCTTTCATGATAGGCCTACTCACTCTAGGTTTGATTCCCCATTGACGCGTTACCGGTATGGAATGCCGGAGGATGCAGAGACTCATTTTGAACCTGCCAGCACTAGTTATGGTAGTTATGGTATGTCTGGTTTTCCCACACATGATTTGGCATTTAATGTCGAATCTAAGTTCGAGCCTAACATGATGCCTAGGGGAACTCTCATTCCTTACCATGCGGAGAGGTTTGGGAGCACTAGTCACATTACACCTTCCATCCCGGTGGTGGAAGTTACATCACATATTCCTCCTAGGTCTAGGATTAGTGATCCTATTAGGATACCAGATCTGAGACGAGTGACTATAGGGAATAGTAAGTACTTAATCACACAGGTCCCTTTGTCCTTTGTCCCTAGTTCTTCAAATGTTCATCGTCCACCTCATTCACATGGTCCTTCGGGCCGAAATGTTGCTACGAGTTATGTCTGTACTGCGGTTACTAGACCGATTGTGTCTCAGCTTCATGTACCACCCGTTGTTTTGGGAGGTCATGCTCATACTTCTATAGGTCACATTCCTACTTCTGGAGCATATGTTCCTACTTACGGAGTGCCTCATGGGACATCTCATGCGATGACTTATGGACCCTATTATGGGACGCAGTATGGACAAGGTTCTTCACCTTATGGGGGCGGGTATCAACAACCTACTTATTCTCTGAACTGCAGCTTTGTAGCTCCTAATAGTCAAGGTCCACCACACTACGGTACTTCCATGCTACCCTATATGGGTCAAATAGGAGGAGGGAACTATGGCCAAGGCCATGGTGGTAATCAAACCTATATGAATCAGGGAGCATTCCATTGACCTCATCATCCTAGGCTCCCTTTCCTTGCGACGCTGAATCTTCCTAACTTGTTGAGATTGATGAACGATCCTGTAGATCATGACCTAGCTTGGCTGGCCGTCCCTACTAAGCTTCCCTCGGACATACCTAAGTCCGAGGGAAAACCGGGAGAGGATCTAAGTGAACACGTTACTACGTTTCACCTATGGTGCTCTTTGAATTCCTTACACTAGGATTCCATCCGTTTAAGGCTATTTCAACGTACCCTTATAGGGCTTTCTACGAAATGGTATATAGAGTTACCTGGGGGGAATTCACTTTCTTCAACGACCTTGCGATGACTTTTCTTAATCACTTCTAGCTACCAGTGCGTTATGACGTTGGTAATGAACTCTTGTCAACATTTTGGTAGGATAAAGCCACACATATCTCGGATCATATTCAAGAGTGGCGTAGACGGAAGAGGTTGATTAAAGCCTTTATACCATCAGAATTCCTCCTGGAATGGTTCCTTAAGTCGTTATTGCCATATATAGCGAAGGATGTTTCTACATCTGGAGTGCAGAATGAGGAACAAGCAATTTTTAGGGTGTAGGAACTGGACTTGATTTATGCTCAATTCGGTTTGTTATATGAGATCATTCCTAATGCTCTGCATTCTAGTTTCGACCCCAAAGTCAAACCTGGACCACATGTCGATGGCATTGTGGGTTGTGCAAGTGCTAAACCTATGGATTCAGTTGCAAAACAAGTTAGTCAATTGTCAATCAACCAATCTGCGTTGGGACAAGCTACGGCTTCGTCTAAACCCACCCAAATGGCGAGTGTACTTTTTGTGCAATCGTCGGACCAGAAGGGTAACCAGCAGCCCGAACGGAATAGAAAATAGGGTAAGAATAATCATAAGGGTGGGAATAAGAATGAGAATGATAATAGTAATGACAAGAATGGCCATAATGCTGGGGGGGACAAGCAAGATAAATGTAAGGTTAAGTTCCCTTGCAAAATGTGTAAGGACGATCACTTCACTTACTTGTGCCCTCATATTGATGAAGCCTCGAGGTTCTTGGCACAGGGCCCAGCTATGCTAACTAACCCTTTACTACATAATCAAAATATGAACTCGAGGTCCCACGACCAATCTGGTGCTGATCAAGATCTGCTAGAGGGTAGTGGTCATGGTTGCATTAACATGGTCCGTGCTGCGAAAGTTGTGACCCATGAGAAAGATTATGGTTCATCACAACCCAGCCTAGGAAAAGAGCCTGATCCACCAGGGTCCCCTTTGTGTATTTATAAATCTATGGATAAACCTGAAGCTGCACCTCGTATTCCTAAGGGATTCCTTAAGCATTCGGGGCACAATCCTAATGCATGAGCTACCCAGAACTATTCAGTTGTCGAGAATTTGGGCCACACTCCTTGTGCGATGTATGCATTGGAAGTGCTTCAGAGTTGTCCTTCACAAAGGAAGGCATTGCTTTCTGCCCTTCTGTGATGTCTTTATTGTGTTGGAAGGGTTTAGGTTCCCCTGAGCTTTCTAAATCAACGACCATGTTAACTGCGTTCGATGGGAGATCGTTTAGAATGCACGGCATCCTTCCTTCCCTTAAAGTCCATTTAGGAGGGAAGACCATTGCGATAGAGGTCGAGGTGGTTGATGCGCCCCTTGAATACAATCTCTTATTGGGTAGGAACTAGATGTATAGTATGCAAGCTGTTGCTTCTTCCCTATTTCGCATTATATGCTTTCCACATAATGGGAAGATAGTCACGATTGATCAAACAAAATTCAAGAATCCATCTGTTACCGCATCTTCAGGACTCTCGATCCTGATCGTTGAACACTCTCAGCTGGAAACTAGGAGTGTGGGTGTAGGCATGTATCCATCCCTCATGGGAAGCTTTAGTTTTCCTACACCGATTCTTATGATAGGTTCTAGTTTCAGTGAGGCTTTGACATCTATGAGATCGGTGTCTTTTCGCACGAGTCATATGGAAGATCCTTGGATTCTTCCTACACCGAGTACTTCGAGTGATCCCATCATGACGGACGTGCTGTTTCCTACAACTATGATAGCTTATCAAGCTAATCTCAAGTGTGTTGCAAAACCTAGTCCTTCCTCTTCACGGATAGAGGAGGAGGACCCTTATGTGCTGCCGGCATGGGAAGTACAGTCTTCTCACATGCACAACTTCCTTGATACGATTTTCCCTTTAGATGAAGCGATTATTGAGGCTATGTCAGGAGTTGAGCCACCATGGGAGGAACTCCATCATAGATCTTACTTCCTTCCCGAGCTTGACTGCTTGGAGTGTGAGGACTTTAGGGTAGTTCTTAGTGTGAGAGTTGGTAGTCCTATGGTTCCTTTAAGCTCTCCTGGTCATATGACTAATGAAAACATGGTGAACATATCTTCAACGATTCCTATCAACATCTCTCACAATCTTGGAAGGATAGAGAATGTCTATATTGGGGCAGAATGTTCCCATGCTGAGATTCTAGAATACACCGAGCTATTTAAAGAATTCTGTGATATCTTTGCTTGGTCTTACGACGAAATGAAAGGTATCGAACCTCGTATTGTCGAGCACGAGATTAAGAATTACCCCAATGCTAAGCCTGTTTGACAACATTTGCGTGTGGTGAATCCTAGAAAAACACCCGCGATTAAGGTAGAGATAGAGAAGTTGTTAAAAGTTGGTTTTATCTATCCCGTTCCCTTGACGGAGTGGGTTTGAAACCTCATTCTAGTGGATAAGAAGCAGGGAGTGATCCGCATATGTACTGATTTCTATGATTTAAATCGTGCCTATCCTAAGGACAATTTCCCCACACCATTTATTGATCAGATTTTGGATGAGTGTCCGGGTAGTGAGGTTTTCTCCTTTATGGACAGCTTTTTTGGGTATAATCAGATACAAATTAAACCCGAGGACCAACATAAAACTGCATTTATTTTTCCTTGGGGAACTTTTGCATATTGAAAAATGCCTTTCGGCCTTAAAAACGCCAGAGCTACATTTCAGCGGGCAATGACCTTGATCTTCCATGATCTCAAGTCGATCATAGAAGTATTTTTGGATGACCTTGCTGCTCATTCTCGTATGAGAATGCGTCTTCCCTATCACTTGAGATTGGTATTCGAAAGATGCCAGGACTATTTGGTTATATTAAATCCTCACAAGTGCATCTTTTGTGTGAAGTCAATTCATTTGTTAGGATTCATTGTTTCTAAATAGGGCATAAGAGTCGAACCTTTGAAGGTTAAGGAAATACTTCAGTTGTCTCCCCCAAAGAATATTCGTCATCTTCAATGTTTGCAAGGCATGGAAAACTTTTTATGGAGATTTGTTGCCAACTTTTCCAATTTGACTAGAGGCTTCATGCGTCTATTGAAGAAGGATGCCCCCTTTTGGTGGGATGAGTGATCCCAAGAGTCCTTTGATGCACTCAAGCAAGACCTAGCATCAGCCTTGGTGATTAGTCCCCTAGACTATAGCCATGATTTTCTACTTTATGTGGCCATGTCCATGGAGACGATTGGTATGGTTTTGGTTCAAGAGGATGAGGAGCTCCAAGAGAATTTCATATACTACCTGAGCCAAAACCTTATTGATGCAGAGATTCATTATTCTCATGTTGAGAAGCTTGGTTTAGCTACCGTACATGTGGTTCAGTGGTTGAGACATTATATTCTCCTTCGCCAGACCTTGGTTGTAGCCCATGTCAATCCATTTCAATTCGTCCTCACTCGAAGGATGATTGGGGGAAAATATAATAAATGGATTGTCATTCTGCAAGAGTTCGATCTCGAATTTGTTTCGGCAAAATTGAAGAAGTCTTTAATTTTTGTAGAGCTTATATCGGATTTCCCGAGTGAGGCCGAGGATCAGTTGGTTTGTAAAGATACATTTGTCCATGAACACATCTTCTTAATCTCAACTTTAGACCCATGGTATGGGGATATCATAATATATTTACAAACATTGAAGATCCCTACTCACCTCTCGTGAGATGAACGACGACGATTATGTCACGTGTCTAAGAACTACCTCATAGTGGATAACACTTTGTACCGCTGTGGGGTAGATTCCATTTTACGATGTTGTTTAACTCATGAAGAGGCTGAGGTAGTGCTGAATGATTGCCACGAAGGGGCGTGTGGTGGTCATTTATCTGGGCTTCCTACAGCTCAAAAGATATTAAGAGTGGGTTATTTATGGCCGTCGATCTTTAAGGATTATGTAGATGAGGTCAAGAGGTGCCACCCTTGCTAGGTTTTTGCACATAATATGCGCTCGAAACCTGCCCCGTTACATCCCATTATCACCGTCGGTACCTTCACTAAGTGGGGGCTCGATTTTATGGATTGCAACCCAGCTTCGGCTGGGGGGCACCATCATATTATAGTGGCTATTAATTACTTCACAAAATGGGCTGAGGCTATGCCTACAGTTAAATCCAATTGTGAGATAGCCACCCACTTCGTATTCAACCAAATTATTACTCGATTCAAAATTCCAAAAGAGCTTGTCACTGACCATGGCTCGCACTTTCAAAACCGTATGATGGAAGAGTTGGCATCAAAGTTAGGGTACAAGCAAGAGAATTATTCCTCTTACTACCCTCAAGCGAATGGATAGGTAGAAGTAGTGAATAAATCACTCAAATCCATTCTCCAATGAACCATCACACAAAGCAAGAATAATTGGCACATCATGTTATATCCTGCTTTGTGGGCATATAGAACCACTGTTAAGACTGCCACGGGTTTTTCTCCATATCAACTTGTACATGGAGTGGAGTCGATATTGCTGGTTGAATGCGAGATTCCTTCTTTGAAGCTAGCTGTAGAACTCTTACCAGACACTTCACCATTGGAGAAGCGTTTGGTCCACCTTGAGCAGCTTGATGAGCAGCGTCGAGATTCCTTGGTGGCTCTAGAAGTCAATAAATGTCGCGTAAAGGTCCAATACGATAAGTCTATCCGTCCAAGGAGGTTTAGTGAGGGATACTTGGTCCTTTTATGGGATCAACCGAAAGAACCCTTGGGTGCAGGAAAATTTAATCCCATGTGGCGTGGTCCTTACGTAGTCAAATGTGTCTTAGAGAAGGGTTCTTATGAGTTAGTGGATTATGAGGGAACGGCCTTGGCGGAGCCTAGAAATGGGCTCTATCTCAAGAAGTACTATGCATGATTTTTATCCAAGGCTGGTTATTGTATATTATTATACAGTTTTGCATAGTTAGGTCTTTTTCTTATAGTGATCGGGTTTGTGATTAGTTTCCATTTCTTTTGGCAGATGTCAATGGAATCTTCCACCTACATAGGATTCACGGATGGTGCGAGCCGTCACACTCAACACTTAGCCTTTGCTTCTTGGGTGATTTATACTCCTATGGGTCAAGTACTATCTTCAGGAGGAGGCATATGTCTGTGGCCATCTTCCAACAATGTTGTGAATATAGTGTCGTTATTGAGCTTCTACGGGATGTCATTTCACATGGCATTCTCTCTCTTGAGGTACGTCTTGATTCAGAGTTAGTAGTGTCACAGCTTAATGGTTTGTACCATGTTAGAGATCCGACATTATTAAGAAGATTCTTACGTGTGAGATTATTAGAATGGAAATTTGACAATATAACATACATACATATTCCAAGAATTAATAATCAAGTTGCTGACTCATATGCTAACTATGTGTTAGATTGGAATTTGTTTCATTCACAATAAATTCATCACAAACACAATTTTTACACATGTAAATAAATAAACCGATCACCATAAAAAAAATTATATAACATCCAAAATGTGGTAATACATAGTGCCATGATACAAAATTGGGGCTCTCGAGCCACCAACATATAATACACGGTAGTACAAAATGTATACACTCCTAGGTATCAAATCCTATGGAGGAGGAGGAGGGTTTTGATGATGGAAGGTCACTACGACTCTAGCTAGTTGTCAAAATAATCGCACCCATGCTCATGGTACACCCACCACCTAGTGTTGCATAGCCTCAGGAAAGTCCTCGACTTATGCCATGGGAACCCTATGTGTCAGCCTCACAAAATTGGTATGAATGCTCTGGAGCATCTGCTCTGCATCCACACCTGTGATGTCATCTTTTCTTCCCCTCCGTCTATGACGAGGGAATCCTTCCAGCCGCTGTGGTCCCACATCTGCACACAAATGGTAGATGTCACTATGTAATGGCATGAAAAAATATGTCTTTTGATTTCATATAATCAGAAAACACAAAAAAAGTAAATAACTCAAAAATTAAAAAAGGAGAGGGTCGAGATTCGTTACCTATATCGCCATATGTTGATCCTGGTGGTAGCGGCATGTCCGGGTCCCCCCAAAAATCTATCCCTGCATAGGGGTAGTCATCGATGGTAACTATCTATCGTCGCCACCATAGAAAGAAGTCAACTAGATAGGGGTTGGCCACCCTACCACCCCCCAGTCTGCACATAGCATCTACCCAATGCCATTGGGACAGATCTCGAACCCCGTGAAGAGGAACATCCACTCTGGGGCTCAATCCTGGAACATGCTTGAAGAAAAATGTGCTCAATATACTGTTGAACCCGAATTTCCACACTCTACCTGCCTTACACTCACTGAGCTGATGTTTCATGTTGCTCAGTAGTGTAGTGCTCCAGTCATAAATCGTGGGTCTCATGCACTTCACTGCATAGAACATCAGAGGCCACGAGGCCTGGTGGAGTGATGCCAAGCCTGCTATCCTACCCAATGTCAATAGTATGGACTTTAGGCCCAGTACCTGTATAGCGTTGGTAGGGACCTAACTCCCCACCTTCTCTGTGTCTGGATATAAGTACACCACAATGTACTCGTCGATAGTCAGGCCACCTCCTATCCCACCATGAGAATGAAGGTTCACTACCTCCCCCTATCGGGAAAGCCCAGTAATGAAGTATATGTCCTCCACCTCTATAGTGAGGGACATCCCATCTATCTGGAAGGAATTAGAGTCTGTATCCCAGTAATCCACCAGCATTTGCAATATTCTTGGTTTGGCCCTCAAGCCACCAAGACACCAAAACCTATAGAGTCCACATGCACATAGAGCTTGTTGAGCCATTCGATCGGCCCTTACTGCTTCCTCTACCTCACCATGTTCACGCTCTCTCCACTATAGGACCATCCTGCACAAGAAATTGCAAATTTTCCCATTAGATTATTGAAAAAACCTTATGTGTGGCCTCATACGCAACTGTTTTTAAAACAACCACGTATGTACGCGATTATGAGGGCATTTTCCGTGTATATCCAGCTCTATACATAGAAAAACCCTCGATTTCTGCGTGGGCCACAACGCCCTTTTTAGTTTGGCCTAGAAAGTTTAATTGACCATGGAATTTGATAAAAATTTCATTGAAATGGAAGAGAAGAGCATGGGTAAATAAATTGGAAGAAACGGTAGTGGATTCCGCCGGCTGGATCTCCTGGAATTCGCTGTTGAAAATCTGAGCTCAAATGGGTAAAAGTTTCAAATGTTTTATAATATTTTGAATTGTTTACTATTTATAGAAAATTTTCAAATATTTGAAAATTTTTACCCCCTTTTCTATAGTTTCGACAATTTCTAACCATTTTGAACCGTTTTTGACATAATTCATGATGTAGAGGACCTTTTTCAGTGTCGTTTTAGTCGTTGGATTGACCCTTTCGTGCCGATCTCAGGTATCATATCTAAACTGGCATATAGGTTAGGTTTCATCACCATTTTCATTTTGCATGACCTTATGACCATCTCATCATGACCTTAGGTATGAACCCACTCTATTATGTCACGGAACCTTCTTACTGTTTTAGAAGTGGCATGATTTGAGTGGTAGAGCTTCACCTTACATGGGTACCCTAGTTAGCACCTTATTTTCATTTGGTGCCCATGCTGACGTTTTCTCCTTTAGGGTGTGGGAGTCCATTGTATAGTACTGCCTTGACATTTTGTAAGAGCCTCATACTCCTCTTGATATTTTTATGGCCTATTTCCCTCAGGACTCCCTCATGTCAAGTTGTGAATGCATTATCATGAGCTTTTCCTGCCTTATTGAGATTTACGCCGGCTTCCTTGACATTGCGTTTCAGCCATATAGCCCGAGCTTGTCTCATGTCTAGCCATGTAGAACCATTTTTTATATCCTTTGCAGCTTGTTTCCCCTTTCACTGGGAGGGGATTTTCCCCCGAGTGTCGATATCCTACACATGTATCCTTGCATTGAGCATAGGTATGTTCCACTACTTGGAACTAGTTTGTTTTCCCTTATAACACTTGTCTCCTCCTAGTCTGTAACTATAAAGCAATTTTATTCTTTTTCAATCTTTTTAAATAATTGAAAATTTCCAAAAAAATCAAAAAACCAAAAATTCGGACAAGGAAAGATGTTATCTTTGGCAGCTGTTGAGTCGTGTCACCTTCGAACAGAGCACTGTATATCACATCCATTGGTTGGGTTTATAGTTTGACTTTAGGAGCTATACTAATTTATCTGAGTTTATCTCCACCGATTGGTTAAGCTTCCAGTCCCCGTGGAGCCTCTATCGATGCCTACTGTGTCGCAGAGATGTCCCAGTTTGTATATTGAATCTATGATGCCTTTATTCAGTCACCATATGCCATTATGCTCTTGTTCGAAGGAAGTTGAAACCTGAGTCAGCCATTCCTCAGTTATATTGACTTTGCATGTCGGCCATTCCCAGTATAGTTATTGGTTTGTGCACCTTATGATCGAGTCCTTCCACATTATACAACTTTGTTGAGTACCTCGTGTTGGATGATGAGGGATGCCTTAATGCCCTCCTTCCAATAGATTTCATCCCATCGACTTCAGATCATTTATTCTGGGATTGGAATCTAGAGTCATTTTGAGTGCCTTGAGACTTGCAGTCATCAGTGGCAGGTTCTCTTGCCATCGATAGTCTTTGGGAATACATCAATGTCCCCTAATCAATGGATCCTTTTAAGTGTTTGACCTCAACACATTTATTCACACTTGTTAGTTTGCACTCTAGTACCTTGATTCCCATTTTCATTATCGGTGGGTGATCTCGCATCTGTTAACGGTATACATTAATGATCAGTAATCAGACAATGGACTACTATGTTCGACCTCGACACCTCTATTCACATAGTAGGACATGTACTCATAGCAGTTTGTGTAGAAGACTTTCCAGATTGGTGGCATCTCTTATATGCTACCTCCTTGATCATGCCAGTGTTCATGAGATTTCAGCTCTCGTGACTTGACTCTAGTATATGCCAGACATTTCTAGCCACTATGGAGATATTGATTTGTTATATATATTCATCCATTATGGAGATCATGGTCCTTTGTATATATTCATCATGGAGATTCTGATCTATGTATATTGTATGTGGAGATGATCACTTATGTGATATCTTGTATCATGCCTATTCATGGCCATTGTACTTTTATGTATCTGGGACTGCTATATGTATTTGCAGTGATGTACATAGTTGTATTGTTGTACTATGCTAATTGGGTGGCCGGTCTTCCATTTGGGATCCTTCATCACTCCACTTCTGGGATGGTCTTATAATGTATTTCGGCCATCATATGACCCCTCTGACCTCACACATTAGGGGGCATCTGTTATAGCTGATTTCACCACTCCAAGTGAATCATACTTTGCATGGCCTTCCCCTGTCCCAGTGCAGACTCCTTAGACCCCTTGGACCATTTTTTGTCCTTTTATGTTTCCTTGACCATCCCTAAAAACATGGGAAAAATGATACAAGCGAATTTTAAACCTCTAATCGCGTATATAAGTGGGTTTGACCACTAAAACCGCGTACATCGGGATGTGTACAAAATCCAAATCCTTTTGGAGTTTTTCTTGACATGGATCCGACTCACTTGACTCTTGGCCTTCCATATGCCTTGAGATCGTTTGAATCCGACCTTTCATTACCCCTTTGAAAAGCTATATAAGGAACTCTTTGGTACATTAAAGGAATAAGAGAGAATTGAGAGCAAAGAAACTATAGTCCATTGTTGCTGGAACTTATGCTTGAGTCTGCATCCCTTTGTCCCTTGTAGCACTTTTGTGTTCTTCCCAAGCTTTCTTTTTGTGAGTGAGCTTGCTATTGAGAGATGGACGATTGAAGTGGTGGAGTCCCAAGTGGGGGATTCAATTTCTTTGATTCGCAGACGTGCCAACAGAGGTTGTATCTATTGTAATCTCTGATTTATATTAATAGAAATATCTTTTCCTGTCCAATAATGTGTGTTTGAATGAATATTTTATCCATGGTATTATGTCAAATTCTTATACATTATTGATTATATATGCTAGAATAGATCTAACACCATGATATCTAGAATGCTTGTATTGTTTACTTGTTGTTGAGGAAGTAATTTATCAATTCAAGCCGAAGTTGGAAAGCTCAACGGGGATCTACTTCAACCATCCGGAATAAGGTACGAGGTCTGATCCTTTAGTGTTAGACATTTAATTTCTATTGCATATTGGAAAGGATTGATTTCTGGAGTCAAGCTATCTGCTGTGGTACCCCAAGCCATAGGCATTTCTCTCCATAACAATAAGAGAATGGACTTGTCTTCAGATAAGCTACAACGAGTGTTTTTTACCCTCTTTGAACTCATAAAAATGAAAAAGAGGCACTCATAAATCATGATGGGGATATTAAGGGAAGGGAATCATTTCATTTTGCAAATAAAATGGTAGTTACTAGTAACCTTTGAACATGGCACTTATTTGCATTTAATTCAGTCAATTGGGTTTTCAGCTGACTTCCAAGTCGATCCACTTTCATGAGTCATGTCACTCTTTTGAGTCTTTCAAGGAATGATTTTTTCTCCACTACATTATTTCCTAGTATCCGTTTGGTTTAGTCAATGCTTCCAAGTCTTCATTCATGTTGCCTAATGTTCAAAGGGAAGTTGAGAATTTACCTCTACAAGTCAAAACAACCTTTGTGTCAGTACCTTTTGATTTAGTCCTATGGTTACATCATCTACAACATTCCATAACTTTGTTCTGAGTTTCGTGTCATTGATTTGGGATCCATCATGGCCGTCCTTTTATGAGACTATTCATGTCGACATCAACTCATCATCCAGAAATTAGACTTAGAAACAAGTTTAGTACCTTGAGTTCTGTATGCCTTAATGATAGATTCTCTTTCTCTTGACATTGGTTCACATAATTGACCTTTGATCGATAGATTCGACTGAGTGTTCGACATTAAATCATATATTCACATGTAGGATATTGTACTAGGGCACCTTGGGAATCACTGACATCAATGGTGATCTCCCTCACACTTGTTAATGGCTCACATAATTGACCGCTAATCAAGTGGTTTCTAGCATATTCGAGATCAAAACATTGTAATCACATGGATAGAATCATACTTTGTGAAAGACGAGATGAAGACCCTAGGTATCTGTTAAAAGCATTCATTTCTTTCCCCAAGTTGTGATGGATTATTTTGTATGAGTCCTATCATGGATCCACATTTGTTTGCTCGTGGCTATGCTCAAATTTGTGTTCATTTGACATAGATATAAAGTGTATGTCCGGTAGCTATGTCCAAGTTTGAGTCCTCTATCACATGGATCTACGATGTATTCTAGTAGCCATATTTTTTTTATCTCTCTCATGCATCTTCCTTGTATTGGTCTACAACCATGATGACGAGACATTTGAATATGAGTCAAAAGTATTTATGTATTGCAAATTCTCGGTTGATGATGATCTCTGATCAATTGAATTCTTTCCTTGAAGTTATAACTTGGTCTTTCAAAGATTTCGCCTATCATATCCCTCTAGCCTCATGCTCTAGGAGGCATTATGTTACACATAAATATCATCACCATCATGTGTTGAGGTCCCAAAAATCAGCAATTGCCCTGAAATCCAAAATTTTGAAGTGAAATACTAGCCCAGACTTCAATTTGACAAATAAAAATCCAACACCACCTTTTCCCTTAAGGCAAGGGGCATTACCTTCCTCAGTAATGCCTACCATCTCTTGAAAATAGGTGGTGCCACTACTTATTCCTCTTGTTCAAGGCGTGGTTCCACCCCGTCACCACTTTGTCATAGTGGAAGAAAAGCCGTGCCCGAGGTAAAAAGTGAAAAAAAGAATATTTCATGAATCTTCTGGAAGAAACACTTAATGGCACTGCCATCGCTACTCATAAGGACCACTTAGACTCGAGATCCATCCTTTTAGGATCTCCCTTCCACCTCACCCACCATTTACTCAACCATCCATATCCTCCCAAGGCCTATAAAAACATGCCTCATTCCCATGGTTGAGAGAGAGAAAAGTTATGTTGTTTCATTAAGGTTCTGGCCAAATATAGGGTGAGCATAGAGGGAGCAAGTTGGATATTTTGGGGACAAGGAATTGGCATGTGAAGGAGAATCACAACACTAAGGTGAAAGCTATCAGATTTCTTCTTAATTATTAATGCAAAGTTGGTTCCTTTCCCGTAAAATATGTTATGTTGTAATCATGTATTTTACTCTTGATTCCTTAGTCACTGACATAGAATTGTGGATTATATTATGGTGCCTTTGATCTTGTTTTCTTGTTTTATGTGATTTTGCATGTACATCCATGGAGAACCATCACCGTAGGATACAACTACATCACTCTATCAAAGGACTTATTCCATATCTCTACAACTTGTAGGGGAAATCTTCAATCTCTGTTGTAACTCATTTGTTCTAGATCTGAACCATTCAGACTAGAGGAACAACTCTTGTTTGCAAGAGGTGAATTTTTTGTAGAAACAACTTCAAATTATAGACTCAACACAACTAATATGGCTCCACTAGCAAAAATATTAATCCCTCCATGGAATATACCTCCACTGCTCTCGATATGTCCTTACATTTACCGAGATCGCCCACAGACGAGATTTCCAAATTCCCTAGGTTCCCTTTGCATCATGTTGTGAAAAAACCATTTCTAGAGCCAATATTAATTATAGAAATGTCGATGACTTGGCTCGGTCTGTCATGTCCCCATCCCAATAAGACTACTAGCAAACACTGTTTCACCAACCTACTAGTTCCCTAGGTTGAGGTGGAGGCATTAAATTTGTAATAACAGAGCTATGAGACCAAATAGGATCTTAGTTTACCATATACACATTAAATTAGGTCATATAAATAATAAATTTGGATAAAATAAATTGGAATTGCTTCATGGAGACACTTGGAGGCTCGTGGAAACCTTGGGATGCTAGATTCTTCCCTACACTTGTCATAATCTTCCTCAAAATTTGAAATTATGGGGAATGGAATGTTCTTCGGAGGTGAAGAGGTGTTAAGTAACATATCATGACCAAGGAATTTGAATTGGTGAATAGTATAAACTTCCATGGAAGAGGAAGAGACTAGTAAGACAATGCGTTCCACTTGGAGAGATATTCCCTCCACCTTGTGACAACTATGATGGAATATTGTATGAAAAATCCATACTTGATTGAAGACCTGATTGCATACCTATGAAAATATGACATGACAGGGCTAAAAGTAACCACCAAGAGGGGCATTTGGAGTTAGTGGAAGTCATTTGAATTTTGGAAAGAACTGAAGAATGAGGAAGAGGGAAAGTGTCATAGGGGTTAGTAAACTAGTAGGATGATTTGGATGAATCCTATGGAGAGAACTTCGACCTTAGGGGACCCTATGAGGATTATAAAATATTTCATGAGGAATGAGAATGAATTTTTATCAATTTGAGAATTGTATTTGGAATTTTGGAAAGGTATTTCTTGTCCATTGCATGGTGAGTGTTCACTGTCCCTCATTATGTTCATTGTCCCTCATTAAGGGATTTTTGAGGTGTAAAATGGGCCTCATAAGGGAAATAATAAAATAAGAGTTATGATAATAAAACAAAAGTTCTAAACTTTGTAGGGAAAGAAAAAAACTAATTTTTATTATTGTATTTTTGGCATATCTCCTTTAATATCGTTCACCCAAATTTTGAGTTTGGGGACTCCTTGGGTGTATAATTTAATTATGCATCCAACCAATACCCAAACTGCATACTTATGAGGTACCCATGGCACCCAAAAATGAAAATTTCAATAATAAAAAATGTTTAAAATATTAAAATATGTTTTTATTGAAATTTCATTTTTGGGTGTCGTGGGTACCTCAGAATTATGCAATGTGGGTATGGATTGTATGCGGAATTAATTTTGCATCCAACGAGTCCCAAAACTCGAAATTTGGGTGAACTCATAAGGAGATATGCCAAAAATACGATAAGATAAAGTAGTTTTTTATTTTTCCCTCCATTTTTTTTACAAATTTTACCCTTATGGCTGACATCATCATCTTCAATCCTATTGGTTCCTATAAAGTGAATTTTAATGGTACAATTTTTGTTTTGAGGCCCATTTTTTACCTCAAAACTCCCCTAATGGCTAGTGAGTCAATTTCAAGGGAGTTGGATTCCTATCAAAATTGGATGTTGGAGAGGCCATCCATACCTCTCATTTGGAGTGTAATCAAGTGTTTGGTTGCATATAGAAGGATGATATATTTTTTGACTCATCTATTTCCCCATTCTTTCATCCCCATCTCACTATTCCCCATGTTTTGATATGATGGACCACTTGTGAGAATGGTGCTTGTGCTTGGATGATATTTGTTGATGAAAAATATTGGGTACATGATATTTTTATCTATAATATGGTTTCCCCATACTATGTAATTCTAATTATCAGAAATACATACGTAAAAATTCCCACGTTTCCAAGCTATTGTTTGACTAGTTTTCATGTGTTGGCTTCCATTTCGAAGGAGATATGTATTTGACATGTAATGAGGAATTTGTATGATTTTAAATTATTTTGAGTAATTTATTTTTATTCTATATATTATCCCCATTCATCATGCTCCATTATGAACCATTTCATCTACTTTTTATGAGTTAAAGTGGAGCTATCAATGTCATTTCCCCTTAACCAATATCATTGAAAGTTAACAAACGAATGTGGGACTCTATGATAATATTTCATAAATAATAACCATGTGTAATGAAATTCCATGAGGTATTATAAAATTCCATATAATCTTCTTATAAATTTGGTAGGTTCGTACATGAGTTGGGAAACCATTTTGTCCTACACCCTAGGGGAAATTTCATCACAATTTCCTATTAATTTTTCCATTTTTGTCATTAAACCAAATGAAGTTTTAGAGGTATAAATCAGTACTAAATTGATCATAGATTATATTGAGAGGTATTAATATTCTTCATATAAGTCCCTTTCAAATTCAGGACCCTTAGCGCCATTTGGAACTCCTAGAGTCAAGCCTAGCTAAACTGAATTTGCCGAAATTGTGCCTTTGTCTAGAAATTCCAAGTTGGGTCATTTACTGGTATCAGAGCATGATATTATCAAATTTTGGAATTCCATATTCATTTTTCCTAATGATAGTATCCCTACATTAGAAACTGAATCTGAAGAATGGAAAGAAGAAAGTGAAGAAGTTAATTCTAAGTACGAGAAGATCAGGGAAAAACTAGGATTCAAATATATGGAGGATAAGGAGGATATGAAAAAATTTCTCAAGTCATATCTTGCAGATATGACAAGAAATTTTATGCAATGGTTTGAATTTTTTCCTAGCCAACTTGGGAGAAATTCCACACGAGGGAGTAGTAATAGTACACCTCATGCTAAGAAGAAGACCTATGGGGAAGTTATTTTCTCAAAGGTTGGACTTCACAACCGACCCCATGAATTCAAGAATTAGAACAGACCTGAAACTCCTAAGTTTTTATAGTCTAAATAGAGCTTTGAACCTAGTTATTTCTTGAAGGAAGAATCACATGATTGGCAACAAATCGGTGAATAATGAGGAAAGTTTTTCCTTTAAATCAACTCTTCAGGGCCTCTCATCAGCTTAAGCAAGGACGAAGTGGGAATAAGACACCTCCTCTAAATCAGGAATTAAAGAATACCATTGGAAAATTAACTATTCCTTCCTTTGATGGTTCTTCCAAAATGTATGCTAATGCTTGGCTACAAAAGCTAAGTGTGTATTTCCAGTTGAATCCTATGGTTGAAGAATATGCAATGAAAATGGCCATTTTATATATTGAAGGAGAAGCCAATGACTGGTGGTTCCATGGTCTTATAACCTTGGGACATGATCATATTTCATCCTATGAGGGTTTCTCCAATTCCTTAATAGAGATATTTGATAGGAAAGACCCTCAACTTCCTTTCAAATAATTAGCACAATTAAAGCAAGTTGGGACCCCTGAAGCATATATGTTAGAATTTGAAAGTAATGGTTTCTGATGTTTCTATGGCTAAGTTGGTTTTACTATTTACTGAAGGATTTCCATAACCTTTGAAATGGATCATGAAATCCCACAAGAAAACTACATTGAAGGATGCCATGAATTTGAAAGGATACTTGCAAAATGTGTTGCCAAAAACCAAATATCCCCCTAAGCGTAATTTTCCTTCCAAATTCGAAGAAGGAAGGAAACCATGGAAAGATAAAAACTCAAAAAAAAAAAATTGTGCTTCACATGTTAGCAAACTTGGGTTCCAGGAAATAGGTGTGTAAAAGGGAAGGCACACTACATTGACGTTTTCACTAAAGTTGAGGAAGAGGGAGTAGAGGAAGAAATGCAACTTGCATCCCAAGAAGAGGGGTATGAAACAACAGAAGAAGAGAAACCCACTCCTAAGACAGGAAAAATTGTGGTACTTTCAGGTGTTCCTAGATTTCACACTCTTAGAAACAAGGGTAACATACAAGGAGAAAAGGTTATGGTCCTATTCGATGGAGGATCCACTCATAACTAAATAGATGCAGAGGAGAAATCTACAAATTGAAAATTTTGATGGTTTCATGGTCATCATTCAAGGTAACAATTCTATGAACTGCACCAAATGGATTCCAAAGCTTCAAGTTACTATAGGAAATAATACTATTACAGACAACTTCTATGTATAAATGTGGCTAATAAAAATGTGGTTTTGGGACTCCAATGGTTTTATTCTTTAGGAGAAAATACAATGAACTATAAATTCCATGAAATGAGGTTCAAATATTTGGATGGAAAAACCACCTTATTGAGAGGGATGTACACTTACCCAAATCAAGTAGTGTCCTCTCATAGTATGAGTTCTATATTGAGTCATGGAGACATTGGATGGGCTATTGAATATTTGATTACATATTCTAAGCCTCACTTTAAGGCTTCCAAGAATCCTAAGGATATATAGAAATTGATGGGTAACTACGAGAAGGTTTTTTGATACCTTCCCTATTGGGTCAGGAAAAGTGCACAAGGAATAATCCATCGCGCAAGCACAAGAGGAAAAGCGGTCACATGATGGAGAGAAGAAGGTAAAGGAAGAAGCACAAGCATAGAGCATAGGAAGTTGTGACGAGGATTGTTATGATGGGGAAAGGCATATCAAAGTTAGTGGAAGAGGAAGGTAGAAGACTTAAGGTAGAAAAAAATAAAATTGAATGAAGACTGCAGAAGGAAAAACCGTTAGAAAGCTAAAGGACAGTTTTGCGGCTAGTTATGACCAGTACAGACAAGCTGAAATACGTTTCCGCGGCTAGTTAAAGCCATGGTTAATGTAGTGTAGGAATTTTACGGCCAGTTTGGCCTTTCATCAATGTAATCACAGATATTTTGTAGCTACTTACATCTATAATAACTGATATGTACTCAATCGACCCTACATGGTCTTGTAAATATTATAAATAGGAGGAACCCACTCTGTATAAGGGTTTAGTAAGTTAGACGCAATTAGAAGGGTAGAAGTGTTGTTGAATCAAAAGAGGAGTCTAGTAGAAGTAGAAGGTTGTTGAGCTAAATATCTACAGCTGAGTGCCCAAACTATTAGTAGAAGTAATCTGCAGCTGAGTGTGCAGATGGTGAAGTAGAAGAGTCGATCAAGGTTGTGTGTGGATTAGTAGGAGTATATGGAAGAAATAAAATAGAGAGCATGAGAGCAAGAAGATTGAGTCAGATAGACATATCTTAAGAATATTCTTCAAGTTGCAGACTTCAAGGTGCTACATATATTTCTCATGCCAGATGAAGAGAACCTTGGTGATGTTTACCAAATGGGTTTCCATGCTATTTCACGTGTTGAATGATTGAATGCTTATGTGAATGTTGATTGTTTTCTTACTTTCTGTTGTTACGGTTACTATTGAATTTTTGTCGCAATATTACCAATAAACGAATGAATGAATGTTGAAAGCATTGTTTACATGTTATGTATAATTTCCTGGTTAAATATGCTAAGTTACAATATAAGTCACACACTGATGATTATAAGTAAGGAACCAGTTGCACTGCATGGTTTCCCCAGTTGTTAAGTGGTTAAGGATAAGGTTGTGCCATGTGTCAGTTGTGGCACATAGTTTCACCTCTGTCGCATAGTAATAGACTCCATCCTCCTATCTCTATTGAGCACCTTGGCTGTGTGCCAAGGGACTATAATCCCTCGCCAACTGTGGAAAAATGGTTCTGGAAGTTACACATTAAGATATCTCAGTTGATACTGCACCTGCCTCGCAGGCGTTGTGGACTGAGATTGTTATGTCAGGCCAATTTCCTATGGTGTTTTGTTAGTATTGTGTTTTTGTTGAACTTTGGGTCGAGACAAGAAGGAATATTAGGCCAAAAAATGGTTCTGTTGCTGGGACTGTTAATCATTTGACTCGATGGAAATGTTGTGGCATCCGACAAAGAAGGAAATAGAGGACTGGATGGAGTCTAAAATGCTAACCTTTGCAAAAGAATATAGCACAGGATCACGGTTGAGCATATAAAACTTGTTGTACCAATACATATATTCTGATATTCATGAGATATTCTTTGCAAAGTTCCCTATTGTGTTGCATGAGTGATTGTCAAGATTGGTGACTAGGAAGATAAAATTCTGGGGAAGAGAAGTGGTTGAGTGGAGCGATCATTTGGTTGGCAAGATAACCAATGTAAGTAACACCATCTCTAGAGCTATTTATTTTTTGGTTGCCAATATTTTGCAAGGGCATATTACTGAGTTTGTAGTAGAGACTATAACCTCATATAGCGAGGCTGAAGAAATTTTTTCCAAGCACCACGAAGAAGGGATTTCCTATCTATTGGCACATGGATAAAGATGCTAGTTTATGAGAAGAGAATATTGAAATGGAGTATTTGAGCCGCATATCCAAGGAGAGGGGATATGTCACAGACGATCTATAGAGAAAATGGGAAAAGATGGGATGAGATATTCCCAAGAAGTACAGAACCTGAACTAGAAGCAGGATTCCTAAGGAGTGGAAGGAGATTTAGGTTTAAGAAGAGGAGAAAGAAAAATTCCTAGTCTATTTGAAGAAATTGATCACAAACTTCAATCGCAGCTGGACGAAGGGACTTGCGACAAAGAGGAGAACTATAGATTGATTTCAGAAGGAGCAAAAGAATCCAAAGAGTCTGTGGAGACACCCAGATCAGAGCGTGACTACATCACACCTGTATTATCGCCAGAGGTAAGGTCTAGAGCCTCATCTCCTGAAAGAGTTGTTAATACTGATAGTGTTAGTACTATGACTAGCATGCAGGAAGGTACACCTCAACTAGATTATTCATCAGATAACCTTAAAACCAAATCAATGGTTGGGGAAGATATTAGACTACCTGCATTCAATGGGAATGGATCAGAGGATCCAGAGCACATTGGTTCCTCTGTGAAGTTATGTGGATGGTTTTCCTCATTCATAATGCATACCTAAAGAAAGCACAGATGATCACGACTCTGAGGGGTCACGCACTGGATTGGTTTATGAAGTTATACGTAGTACCTCCAGGAGCACCACAAAAGACATGTGAAGACATATGACTTACAATGATCACTGATTTTAGAAAACCTAAATCTGAGTCACAGTGCATCACTGAGATCGAAGAGATAAAACAATCATTGGCAGAGTCCGTATGGGACTTTGACCAATGGTTTAAAACCTTTATGGAAAAATTAATTTTCCAAATGTCAGATGTACAAAATAAAGAGTTATTTATATGCTATTACCACACATCTAAGGCCCATTGATGTAAAAAAATATTGAATCGTAGACAGAAGCACTAGAATTGGCAATGAAGCTGGAAGCTTCACCAATTGGTGATGGTGCTGCATGAATGCTACAAATACAGTCGTAGTTGGATAATCTGACGATACAGATTCAAGATATCAAGAAGGGAAAGGAATCCCAAGAATACTTATGGTGTATGAAATGTAGAATGGATGGACACACCAAGGATAATTTTCCAACCTACATGAACTATATCTCATCAGGTGCGTCAAACCCATTGAGTGCTCACAAAATACCCTGGTGCCACATATGCCAGTCTAGAGGAAATCATGATGAGGAGTGTCTATATTTGCAAAAAGTTGTAAATAAACCAGCAAGCCTCTTCTATAAGTTTTGTAATTCAATAGGCCATGAAGAGAAGGATTGCAGAGCATACTAGCTCTTAAAGCAAAACATGGTCGACACCTACTTGATGAAGAATGATGGGAAACCTCAGGCTGAACCAATGAAGCATCCTATATTCTTGTGCAATTCCCACCTAATCAGTATCATAACCAGTATCAATCATAGTATGCACCTCAGAATAAATATGCACCACATAATCAATATCAGCCACAATACCAGCAAAATCAGTACCCCCCGTAGCAAGCACATCCACAGAAAAGGGGTGGGGAAAACTTCAGAGGTCGAGGAGGAGGAGGATTTGGTAGAGGAAGAGGTGAGGTTACATGCTATAATTTTGGATAGCTAGGTCATTATTCCAGATATTGTTAGGAACTTGCAAAGACATGCTCATATTATAAAGTGCAAGACCATAATGTGGAGAAATGTCCTTAGTTGATTGCGAAGTGGAAAACTAGGACCATTATAGGTCCTAATCCTATGTAGAATCTAAACCTGAATCCAAATCCTAACTTGAACATTCATATGATTGCTGCTGAGCCAAGAGAGCCAAGTGTTGCTTTCGTAACACGAGGAGCTACTGCGACTGTAGCTGATCAGGATGTACCGCAAGAACAACTGCAACCACAAGTATGACCCACAGCGCAGAAGAAAGTACCATTAGATGTTCAACAACATAAGAAATTATTTTTGGACTTGTGACCAGAATTCGTAGATCAAGAAAAACCATCGACGGCAGGTTAATTTAGGTATATTATTGAACGCTTCCAACAGCTATTCTAGAAGCAAATCCCGAAAAAGGTTAGTAAGATCAAATCATTTCTGTCAAGTTGCTTAGCATTAATTCAGGATAAAGATGTTTTCGCATAACTACAAGAACTAATAGAAGAAACACTAGAAGAGTCGCAACCAAAAAGGAGAGTTAATTAGGTTAAAAATAAGTTTAAAGCTGGGCCCGAGTTAAGAATGACTATGTAGATAGGAGACTACGACATGGATTACATCATTTTAGACCTGTGCTTGTACGTCAATATTTTGATGTGACAAACCAAGGAGATTATGGGCAGGCCATGCTTGGATTGGTTTCCTATACAATTGTGACTTACAAATCAGGAAAAGGTCCTACCAATTGGTAGGATGAGTCAAGTCCCTATCAATATTGAAGGGTTGTGCACATTTGTAGACTTCGAATTCATTAATATCGTTGATGACACAAACCCATATCCCTCTATTTTGGGGATAAACCAGTCCATAAATAATCATACCATTATAAATTTCAAGAAAATGATACTCTCATTTGAGGATAATGAGATGAGGGTAGTGTCTTCCATTGATCCATTAGAGGGACATAGATACATCGAGCCTATCTACAATGAGGGACAGGGTGATTATCTCGACCATATATACAATGCCACTTCCTTACAAGAATATTATATCAATATGAAAGTAGATGGAAACCTGAGTTGGAAGAGTTCTAGTTCATGCACATCTGACTTAGGAGAGGCCTTGGAGAATTGGCAAATTCGGTTGCCCGAGGTCTCTATGAGGAGGTGCGCCAAAATCACAAGGTCTATGTGACAGGTGGAAAATGAGCTACGAGAGCTTCCCACCTATGAGGTTTTACCCAACCTTGTGACGTTCCTACGTGAGTTTGAAGGACTTGTAATAGAATCGCAGCGCTTGTCTATGTTAGACCATGTACTAAAGGCTACACCCTCTAGATGATGGGGTATGCATAAGCAGTCCATATCAGAATGGCCACAATGCAGAAGATTGATGGAAGTCATATTTGACAAAGAATTCACCACTACGAGTCACAAGTACATAGGGATGGCAAACCCTGTTGAGCACATAAATCAATGTCACACCACATTTGAAGAATACCCGCATCAGGAATGGGTCCATAATTTCATTCATACATTGGAAATGACACCCTGAAGCTGGTATACGTCTATGGAGTTGTGGCAAGGAACTCAAGATTGGGAAGAGGTAGCTAAATAGTTCACGCACACATTTGAATTTCTGGATGAACAACCTATATTTGATGTTTCACTTCAAACGATAAAGGAAAAAATATTTGTTGAAATCTTTGTCGAAGAGTAAAAGTCCCACTAGTGCAGCACGACCATCGAGCAATGGACAACCTACTATAATGTAGTTGGACACCCAGATGATTATCTTACTAACATAAACATATCAGAATTAGAGGGTACATGCGCAGTTGAACGAAGTGGTATTTCAAGCGACCAGTTCCTTAAGCCACTGAAAATTAAGAAAGTAAACATTGGGTCACTGGAGAACCCAAAGTTCACCAATATAAAAGATTATTGGGATGAAGAGACAGTTGCAAATATCACAGACTTTCTGCATGAGTATTAGGACCTATTTCCAACCAATTTCTCAGAGATGAAGGGAATATTCAGCGACCTGGGAGAGATGAAAACACTCATGAGACCAGATGCTAAACCCATTAAAAAGTGAACTTATAGGTTGAACCCAAGATATAAAGAAAAGGTAAAAGATGAATTGGATCGCATGCTCGACATAGGAATTATTGAACCTATTGAGGAATCATAGTGGATCAGCCCTATAGTGATCCAGGATAAGAAAAACATAGGTGAATTTTGGATCTGTTTTGACCTAAGGAAGTTGAATGATGCATTCTTGCACGATCTATTCCCAACACTATTTATAGATGAAGTAATGGAAAGCGTCAGAGGACAAGAGATGTATTCATTCACAAATGAATTCTCTAGCCTATCATCAAGTTAGAATTTCAAAGGAGGATCACCACAAAATGACATTCGTTACATAATGGGGATGCTACCAGTATACGGTAATGCCCTTTGGACTCAAGAATGCACCTGCTATTTTTTCTAGAATAGTAGTTTCTGATTTTAAATATTTCATTCATAAATTTCTTGAGGTCTAATTTGATGATTGTACTGTGTTTGGTCTAGTAAGAGACCATATTGAGAGTCTACACATGATACTGGGTCGCTGTCTCTATTACTAGTTCACGCTTAATTCTAAGAAAAGTATTTTTTGCACACTATTTGGTGCGTTGTTGGGTCACGTTGTATGTCACGATGAAATTTTGGTCGAACTAGGAAAAGTTGCGATTATCCTTGACTTACCACCACCCACATCAGTCACACAACTTAGATCAGTGTTAGGACATATAGGCTACTACAAGGAATTCATCATAGGATATGCAGAGATAACTAAACCTTTGGAAAATTTGTTGAAGAAAGATGCAAAGTTTCAGTGGATGGAACCTTGTCAAGAAATCTTGGATAAATTAAAGAACAAGATGGCCACCGTGACAATACTCATGTTTTCATACTAGAAGAAGGAGTTCCATGTTCATGTCATCGCATCATATTTCGCTCTCAGCGTAGTATTGACACAACCAGGAAAGGGTTCACTAGACCACCCCATTGCTTTCGCTAGCAGAAAATTGTTGACAACAAAGAAAAGTTACACCACAATAGAGAGAGAAGGCCTCACTATGGTCTATGCACTTCATAATTTTCGACATTACTTGTTGGGTGGTCATTTCAAAATTTACACTGATCATTTGGATTTAAAGTACCTGGTCAACAAGCCAGTGTTGAGGGGAAATATTTGCCGATGGCTCCTCCTATTTCAAGAGTTTGACTTTGAGGTCATAGTTAAATCTAGTCGATTGAATGTCGGGCTAGACCACCTATCACAGATAGAAAATGGTGAAGAGCCAACTAGTCTAGGGGATAACTTTCCTGACGTGCAACTATTTGCGATCCACATGATGGATGATTAGAAGATGAATTTTAATGCTATCATCCATCTCCTCAACATGGTTTATGCACCTAAAGGATTATCCACTAACCAGAAGAAGCATTTGGTTGTTAGAGCTACTAATTCTATGTTGATCGTGGGACACTTATACAAGCTGGGAGCATATGAGATATTGCGTTGATGTGTTTTTCGACTATGCGCGACTGTGGGTAATGAGAGAAGCACATGTCAGTGTCGCAAGAGGACACTATGCTGGAAAGGAACTTGTGCACAAGATATTACAAGAAGGGCTATGCTGGCTAAACATACATATGGACACTAAGAGTTTCTCCTGGAGCTATGATATCTGCTAGAGAATAGGAAAACCATCATGTCATGACAAGGTACTGCTTGCACCGTAGATAACACTTAAAGTGTTTGAAAAGTGGGCTGTTGATTTTGTTGGACCGATCAGTCCACCAAGCAAGAGGAATGGTGCACACTACATTATCACTGCAGCAGAATACTTAAATAGATGGGAAGAATCCATGCGTGTTAAATATTGCACAGCTGCGACTGTAGTGAAGTTTTATTTGAAAATGTGGTGACCATATTTGGCTATTCAAAAATTCTACTCAACAACCAAGGTATGCATTTTGTTAACAAAATGATTATTGATCTTACTATAGAGTTCTAAATACAGCATAAGAATATGACACCATATCATCCTCAAGCGAATAGAATGGTTGAACTCTTCAAAAAGATTTTGGAGAATGTATTAACCAAAGTATGGAACATGTGCCACGATTACTGGGATTAGAAAGTTCCATTTGTGCTATGGGTGTATCATACCACTTGCAAGAAATTGACAAAGCACACCCCATTCAAACTGGTGTATGGATAGGAATTTGTTGTGACAATGGAGTACATTGTGCCAAGCCTATGGATTGTTGCACTAATGGAGACGGCTGACGAAGATGCTGTCGAGAAAAGGTTGTCGCAGCTTGTTCATATGCAAGAGGAATGCTTTGTTGTGATCATGTCAGATGATGAGGCTCGGGATCCCATCCATGTATGATCCTATGGTAGCCATGCTTTCACAAGGCCAACTACATATCAACCCTCCAATCAAGATAATTGGAAGTTGTGAGGATCCTTGGTTCAGGAGTTTGATAACTCATAATTGCTTCGACTGGAAGTACTGCAAAGCTTCACACAAGCTATGTAGCACCTGTCAATTTAACTGCAACAACACACTAAAACATATGAGCTGTTAGAATGATGATTTTTCTCCTAGCATGAGAATGTTTTCAGGGTCCATCATTCCCTCTCTGCTGCTTTGAATAAATCCAGAGCTAGCAAATCATCATAGGGGACTTCTATGGAAATCCAACTGCTTCCAATGTTCGATGGTGAGAAACAAGCATGAAACCTACATGAGAAGGATCTAATACCATATTAGAATTTGAATTCCATTTATATCTTCAAGCAAATAGTTCTAATAATTTTTGTAGCAAAATAATTGAGAATGAAGATACAAACTAAACAAAACAAACCACATAGGAAACAAACAAGTATTGCTCAGGAATTTACAGTATCATTCACAATAATAATATCCGGTATTACAATAGTTTACATAGGAAATAATTCAAATGCATGGGGTATGAATTGGAATATCCCAAGTGGATATGGTTGTATCTAAATGAATCTCTAACTCATGGTCTCTCAATAAATATCAGATTCCAACAGATCAACTCCCATATGTCCAACAACTCAAACAAACAATGACAACTAGTTAACTCAGTGCAACTGAGTGTGGTAGGTTGGAAAAGGTGCCTACTCCACATGCATCAATTCATTATCCATGCAATACATGCACTAGCAAATTTTTTTTGAACTAACTGAAAGTAACTTAGGGATAAATGAGACTAACTAGTACTAACTCCAACTAACTGAAATAGGTTGGTGCCAGGACTCCCAGTTGTTGCTCGGAATATTTCACCTCCTGCGGAAAACAAGGTGTTATGCTGGTCTGAATGGTTCAGATCCAAAACAAATAGATCACAGAGGTTGATAAGTCTCTCTAGATGCTATAGATATCTGGAATTCAAGGCTTTGATAGTTAACTTGTGTACCTGCAAAAGAGTTCAACATGAAATAAATCAAAGCAACCAAAATATGATCTACTAATCTATGCTAGTGACTAAGGAATCTAGCAATATATATCTGAAATCAAACATCAACAATATATATGGGATAGAAAATCAGCTTGAATTAGAAATATGAAGAAGTTTACAACCAATCCTTAGTGTTGACATGCATCTCCATGAAACCATCTCTTCATCCCCAAAAGCTTCGACTCTAGCTCTCTATGCTCTCTCCAAATTGTCTTGGGCCAAGAATCAGTCCAACAACATAACAATACCTTCAATGTTCTCCCCTCAACCATGGCTATGAGCTCATATTTATAGGGCTAGATGGATAGAGATGGTTGAGAAATGAGTGGGTGAGGTGGCCTCTAAGATCCTAAGATGAGGGATCTCAAGCTCAACTAACCCACAACAGTATGGATAAGGGATATCTCGAGGCTTATCATCCAGAAGTCTCGAGAAGCTTCTCTTTTTCCCTTTTTACCCAGGGTACCGCGCTTTTCCTTCTATGACAGAGTGGTTCTAGTAATAATCCCTATCGACCAAGGGTGACAGGTGGTGGCACTGCTTATGGACAATTGATGAAAAGAAGTGCAAATAGGGGTACTGCTCCTGGATAAGGGAGGACGAGTGGTGCTGGGAATTTGTATGATAGACTAATAAACAACCAATTAGTCTTCACTCCAGAGGCTGGGATTTAGGGAAAGTAGGTATGTGAAAGGTCTTATCACATGATGGTGACAGGAATTTGGTATAACAGGATTCCCCCCAAAGCATGAGTCTTAGAGTGATACGATAAACAAGAGCTTTGAGAACAAGTCATTGCCAGGAGACAAAAATGTTGGATCGATTGGAGCATGCAGTCAAGTAGGAATCTATAGTACATCAGTATGTTGAGTCACATACTCAAGTAACCAAACTCACAGCTACAGACCAATACAAGGCAGATCCATGAGTGGAATAAACAAGCATGGCTACTAGAATACAGCGTAGATCCATGTGATAGAGGACTCAAACTTGGACATAGATACCAGACATACAACATAGATCTATGTCATACAGATGCAAATTTGAGCATAGCCATGACCATACAAATGTGGATCCGTGCTAGATATACAAAACTCCATCGCAACTTGGGAAAAAAAGAAATGAGTGATTTTAACAAATTCCCAGGGTCTTCATCTCGTCTTCCAAAAAGTACGGTTCTATCCATGTGATTACAATGATTTGAATTCGAACATGGTAGAAACCACTTGATTACTAGCCAATAATGTGAACCATTAACAAGCGCAAGGGAGATCACCATTAATGTCAATGATTCCCAAGGTACCCTAATACAATCTACTGAGTGAGAATAGATGTCCTGATGTCGAACACTCAGTCGATTCTATCGATGAAAGGTCAATGATGTGAACCTATATTGATAGCGAGAGAATCTATCATTAAGGCATCTAGATCTCAAGGTACTAAATATTGTTTCTAAGACTGTTTCCTAGATGATGAGCTGACGTCGACAGGAATAGTCTCGTTGAAGGAGGGCCATGATGAGTCCCACATCGATGACACGAAACCTAGAATATAGTTATGGAATGATGTGAACATAGTAACCATATGATTGACTCAAAGATAATGACACAAAGAACGTGTATACTGCAGAGGTAAGACTTCTTCAGATTCCCTTTGAACATCAGGAGGCATGACAAAATGACTTGGCAGCATGACTAAATAGGACAAATACACAATGCGATAGTGGACAATGCATTCTTTTGAAAGACTCAAAGGATTGACATGACTCATGAAAGTGGATCATCACGAAGATCAGATGAATACCCAATTGACTGACATGATTGTGCAGACAAGTGCCATGTTCAAAGGTAACAACAAACAACTACCATTATTTGCAAAATTATTCCCTTTCCCATTTCCCCCATCATGCTCTATGAGTGCCTCTTTTCGGTTTTACGAGTTCAAAGAGGGTAACAAACACTCGATATAGCTTGTCGGAAGACAAGTCGAGTCCCATATGTTTTACGAACCTGAGAGAGGATGGGTTCATCCCCAAAATGGGTCTCTCAATGTTTAATTTAATGATTCCACTAAAATAAAACTCGGTATCGTTCATGTTTAGAGAGTCTGAATGAATACAGAAGAAAACTCCATGGGGGTCCTTTTTCGTATGATTTAGTCTCTAAGGCCCGAAAAAGTATAAAATCATACCTTAGAGAACTCTTCTAGTCACAATTGGTTGGAGTGTTTCTTTCTCATAAATAGTACTATCTGAATTGAGAAAGAGATAACCTACCATCGGATAGATGACTCTTCAAATACTTTAACAAGCGTGAAGAAGACAAGATCGCTCGACAATCTTTTCATATTTAAGAAGTCTAAAAAGGGTTTAAAGAGAACTCCATAAGGTTTCTTTACACAATGTCACTTTTTACGAGCCTGGAAATATTTAGAAACAGACTCGACTATCTTTTCATGTTTAAGGAATCTGAACGAATATGTGAAAAGAAGAATCCATGACGTTTCTTTACACAATGTCGTATTTTACCAGCCTGGAAAGAAACATGAATTGGACTCGAAACTTTGATACTAGATTTTAACGAGCGTGACAAAGTGTCGTAATAAATGCTCAACGGCCTTTTTTGTTTTGTGAAAGTACAAAAAATCCATAAACAAACTTTTCAAAGATTTCACTAAATTCAACCTACAGACGACTCATAAACAAGTGTTAAATGCATCCAAAATCAACATTACGAGATTACGACAAATAGATTTTGACCAGAACATGATGTAATATCAAAACTATACTAAGTCAGACCCAAAAATGTCTATATAAAGCAAGTAAATAGTAAAAAATCAAACATTTCACTATTTACCTCTAGCATAGAGCACTTGGAGCATTTTTTTAGCCAAATCTTCCGCAATTGATACCGGGAGTTTCCACCGTCTGTTTTCAGTCTCGTCAGTTGCAGGTAACAGCTAAGACCTTCTTCTTTCATTTGATAGCTTTTATTTTGGGATTTGGTGGGATTTTAGGCCTATTTGGCAAGCCCTAAAATCCTATTTGAGGGCACTATGGCTACCCCTTACGGGATAGGCGATACCACTCGAGAACCGCGCCAAGAACAAGGTGGACAAGCGGTGCCACCACCTGTCTCCAATGGGACACAAGCGGTGCCGCCAGTGGAGAAATTGAACCAATGATATATGCAAAATTAACTCATTCTTTTGATTTATGGTGACTCAAGGATGATATTGATGTATACCATTGTTGTGTTTGGCAGGTCTAGGCTTCCAAAATATGGTGATATGGAAGGGAAGAACACATGATGACGAGGATGCCACTGCTAAAAGGGATCCGGTTTGTATTGCTGCACTCTGAAACTGTGGGCTTCTAAAGTTCTTCCAGACACCAAGCATGGTGTCCCATGAGAGACTACTGGAACACATACTGAGAATGTGGAATCCAGAACAACAGTATTTCAAGGTGGGGGCACATATACTCACAGTAGAGGTAGAGGACATCTACTTATTGACTAGCCTATCGAGATGGGGTGCCCCTATCTCACTGATAGGTTATCATGGTGGGGACATTACCACCAGAGAGCTCATAGATTGACACTGTGTATCAGGTACAGGTACATTGGGGAAGAAAATCCCCATCAGGGCAGTGATAGACAGGGCTGTACGGATTGTTCTGTTCACCATGCAGACGGTGGAAGGGAGCCAGGGTGTACATCAGGCTTTCAAGGCACATATGTTGTATTCCCTAGAGGAAATGGCACCTACGGTGTTCAACTGGGTGGAAGAATTGCTTCCAATTTTCAAGGACCAGCTAACTAAATGTCGACAGGGGGAGCTGAAGTAGTTTGGCTTTGGTTCCATCTTAGCTTGTTTCTTCTTTGAGTGGGTCCCCCAGATGAGGCCCCAGGTGACTTTTTGGAGTCTGAGAGCATGTGACCCCCACATGCTAAGGTGGGTCTAGATCATGGCTCATACAAGAGTGGGTAGGGGCAGAGTGAAGTTCAATGATGCGTTCTTTAGATGGCTACGGGATCAGATGCTTATGGTCGAGGACTATGCCTATGCGGGTACAGATTTCACAGGTGATCCTGACCTACCGCTCCCGCCTGGGGGGTAGTGGGGAGACATTGGTAAGAAACAAGAAACCCTAAAGATGAAAAATGTTTTTATGTTTTTTATGTTTTATATTTTTTATGATAAGTGACGAGACCTAATTTTCTTCATGCAGATGTTGGAGCAGCAAGGCCTAGAGGAGCATCTCCATTAGATAGGCGAGCCAGAGCTCACTTTGTGCCATAGGGTGATGATATCATCGGGGAGCTAGAGGAGAACCTTGAGAGGTTGACTCTGGACATCCCAGATGCTGACATAGATGACCTCCCGACTAGATATCAGAGATCTACGGTGGGGGTACCAGGCAGATTCAGAAGGCTACTACGCAGGGTGGCTCGAGTAGAGATGTGCTATCATGAGCACCACTAGTGGATGAGCCATGTATACTAAAAGTTGATAGCTTTAGGATTTTGTATGATGATTTTTCCTGAAAGCCTACATGCTTCAAATGAGGTCTCGAGACCTATTTTTTGTAAAATTTTTGTATATATATATACAGACTTTTACATGATGTTTATACGTTTCAAATGGATGAATGCATTTTCTATGAGTTCTATGCGTCTTTAAATATTTATTTACAATGTACCATGTTTGATTAACATCATGAATGGGAAATATGCCAATCTAGGATATAATTAGCCAATGAATCAGCAACTACATTATGTTCCCTAGGGATATGCCTATATGTAATGGTTCCAAATGATCTTTTTAACAAACGTACCCTCCGAAAGAGATGGAGGATCACCGAGTTCCTAACGGTGTAGACATGGTTTAAATGACAAACCATGAGTTGAGAGTCCATCAAAACTACTAGATCACAGACATCCTGATAGGTATCTTTAGTCAGAAGACTGATAACTGCTTCATACTCGGCGATATTATTAGTAGCAGGACCTAAGCAAACCGCTCCTGAACTAACCAAATCTTCAGCTAGGGAATAGAAAACCCAAGCAGCCGAGGCTAGATTCAAGGTGTGGCAGCAAGCACCATTAGCGAAGCCGTAGAAGGCCATCTGCATGACCAAAACATGGTATAAACAGATGCGGACACCAAAAATCAAAACCATCTTGAAAATACTAAAAACACACTGAAATTCAATCAATATACATATATACAAGATACCATCCAAGAAGACCTAAGCATAGTACCTTTTCAGGTACAACCCATTGTGAGGTTGCCCCAAAGGGATCCCATCATAATCTACCAAATCATAGGCTCCTTTCTCTAACACCTTGGAAATAATGAAAGGTCCATACCACATAGACTCGAACTTACCCTTTCTTAGCTTGTCATATCTCTGGTCATAAGTCAAAACTAGGTCACCCTCATTGAAAGAACGAGGCTAGATAGATTTATCATACTGCACCTTAACGCATTTCTTATGTGCCTCATTAGCCAAGGCAGCATCTCTATGAGTCTCATCAAGGTTATTCAAGTACAAGAATCTTACTTCCTCTACAGAAGTGTCCAGGAGAAGTTTGACAGCGAGTTGTGAGGATGGAATCTAACATTGGATAGGCAAGACAACTTTAAGTCCATAGACAAGCTGGAATGGCATGAAACTAGTAGTTGTTTTCATGGAAGTCCGATAAGCCCAAAGAGGGGAAAAAAAAACAAGATGCCAATTGCATTTATGATCTCCAACCATCTGACGAAGCATAGTTTTCAAAACTTTGTTAATGGCCTCTACCTAACCATTATCTTGCGGAAAATACAGCGTAGAGTTTTCATGGCGAAAACCTTGCTTGGCACTCAATTCCTCCATCATGTGATTACAGAAATGAGATTCATGATCAGTGAAGATGGACTACGGAACTCCAAATCTAGCTATGATATGATTGAACAAGAAGAGAGCAGCAGTATTACCATCTTCTGCATATGTAGGCATGGCCTCATCCCATTTTGTGAAACAATCCATGGCTACGATGATGTAACCATGCCCCCCGGCTGAGGTAGGATTACAATGCATGAATTCAATCCCCCATTTGGAAAAAGGGATAATGGCAATGACGAGGTGAAGCTGAGCAGGATGGGTGCACTTTTTGGGGTAAAAATGTTGACATGGTGGGCATTTCTTAATAGCCTCATGACAGTCTTTGAAGACAGAAGGCCTGAAATAGCCAGCGTGAAGGATTTTCTGGGTTGTAGCCATCCCAGATAAATGACCGCCACATGCTCGGGAGTGGCAATCATTTGGCACGTGTTCATCCTCCTCATGAGTGAGGCATCACCGGAGAAAGGAATCAATCCCATGTCTATACAAGGTATCATGCAAGATAATATAGTACTTTGCGTGGTGCCAGATGCGGCGATGATCGTCGTGAGATAGATGCAGCTGAAAACATTGGGTCTAGAGATAAATCAAAAAATTATCCATACCAAGGATTAGTAGTGCTAATAAGGAACAGGAATTCATCTGGAAATGAATCACTGGACTCAGATTCCATAGTAGCACAGGGGAAGGTCACATATAAGCTCGACAAAAACAAAGGATTTCTTTGATGTAGCCTTGGAAAACTCAAGATCGAACTCCTGAAGGATGACGATCCAATGGGAGTACTTGCCCCTGAGTACCTAATGAGTCAAAATGTAGTACATCGGGTTCTGGTCTGCCAATACGGTGGTAGTGTGAAGCAAAATATAGTGACGAAATTTTTGCACAGCAATGACCGTGGCCAAATCTAGCTTCTCCACATGTGAATAATGGGTTTCATAATCAATAAGATTCTTAATGGCATAATAAATCACATACTCCTAACCATGGAGATTGTCCTGTACTAAAAGCATGGCGATGGTAGTAGCAGAGGCAGCAATATACAAGAGAAAATCCTTTGAATAGTCCTGGGAATGTATCACAGGTGAATGAGTCATAGCATGCTTAATACTATCAAAGGCACGTTGGGCCTAGTCATCCCAGAAGAATGGAGTTTTCTTCTTGAGGAGACGCATATAATCATGTGTTTTCTCAGTAAAATTGCACATGAAACAGCGGAGAAAGTTTTCCTTCCCCTGCAAACTTTGGAGTTCAAGGATGTTGGTTGGGGCTGGTAGATTAATGATGGTGGCAATCTTCAAAGGATCAATCTGGATGCCATATTTGGATACCACAAAGCCAAGCAGATGTCCTGTCTTAATGCAAAAAACACATTTATGCAGATTGAGCTATATATTATAATGATGACATCTTAGTAATACGTCTCTAAGATGACTGGGATGGTCCTCCTGTCGCTGTGAATGAGCAGGGAGGTCGTCAAGGTATGGTTCAACAATATGTTTAATGTCGTGAAATGCATAGGACATCACATACTGGAACATGGCACTAGCATTTTTCAAGATGAAAGGTAACTTCTTATATGAAAAGGTTCCCCATGGGCAAATGAATGCCGTCTTATGCTGATCGATGGGCAATATCTCAATCTGATTATAGCCAGAGAAGCCATCCATGAATGAAAAGATGACACTTCCAGCGCAGTTGTCGATAATATGATTGATGTGTGGGGTAGGAAATTTGTCTTTGGGACAAGCTTTATTTAAATCCCTAAAGTCAATACAGACTCTAATGGTGCCCTGTGTTTTATTAACAGGGACAACGTTCGATACCCATTCTGTCAGAGGTACAGGATAAATAAAACCAGCTTTCAAAAGTTTCTCAATCTCAGCTTTAATAGCTATGGCCTTCCTAGGATGGACTTGCCTAAGTTTCTACCTGACAGGTTTAGCCGTGGGATAAGTTTTAATCTCATGGACCACAATGGAAGGGTCAATCCCCGACATCTCTTCATAGGACCAGGAAAAAATATCACGAAATTCCTTAAAAAGTGCCTTATATGCTTAATTTCATATGTAGATCAATTCTGCCCAACATGAACATGCTCAATAACATTAGGCTTGGATAATATGTCAATTGGGTTCATTTGATTAATGTTGCAAAGCTTTCCTTCAGAATCTGTATCTTGCAACAATATAGGACTTTGCGGAATGCTGACAATATCAGTAGGAAACAAGGATGCAAAATCATGGCTTCCCGAACTGGTATTGGGGAGGAACATGGATGTATGATGGTGATCCTCCCAAATGTGTTCATCTGTGTTCATGATCTCTATAATGGACTCGTCAGAAGGAAAAGTCTCAGAGAGATAGTCTAGAACCGGAAGAGAAGGTGCTAACCAGTACGGTAAATGGTAAGGATCCGAAACCACTAAATGAATTTCATTAGTGTGATCATAAGAGAAAGTTTGAATGGTGTCATACACAGCTTCGTGCGGACTCAACGAGGTGGACTCAACAACATTTGTACCCTAGGGCTCAATATCAAATAAGTTGATCATGCGTACTATCACGGTATCCATGCTAGGAGAAGTAGAGGGGAAAATCCCCATAAGGGATGAATCCTTCAGTATACCTACCCCAATCGACTGGTAAGGAGGGGAATGACCTAACATGGGGATGTTATTAGCCATGGAGGTAGTAACATCCAACGTACAGAAATCGAGCTGGTCAATGGTAACAATTCTCATGAGATACAGGAATTGGACTGTTCAGAATACTGTTGAAGCAACAACGTTCATGGCATAGAACCAATTCCTTCCTAAAAGGAGGTTATAATCTAGAGGGGCATCTACCACTTCTACTTGTATGGAAACAATTTTCCCCCCCAGATCGACTGCGAGGGATGATATGAGGCCATGGGGTTGGAATCCTCATCCATCAAAGGCTTTAAGGGTCGTAGGTGATGTAAAAAGCTTGGGAGAGCCAAGATCTTTCCAACAAGCTAGAGATATTACCGAGGTCGAAGCTCCTTCATCTAGTACCGTTCAAAAGACTTTCTTTCCCACTACTTTCATAATGATCTGAAAATCAAGTTTATGTGGTAATATAGGTTTATAGTTCTCAACATTGAAGTGAATCAAGTTATCATTATCTAGGTCTACAGCTCCTAATGTGGTCAACAAGTTCTTACACTGTGTAGGGCAACTTTGGAGTACTTCTAGGGTAGACATCGCACAAGGTGCCTGAGCGAGGTCTTCAACCACATTATAGAATTGAGCAGCTCAGGCATTGGGGTTAAATATAGCCTTCCAAAGAGTAATCTTTGGTGGGCGCAAAATCATGTTGAGAGTAGGCTTCTTGATAGACAAGGGAACAGTAGACGAGGATTCCAAAGAAATAGTGGAGGGAGCTTTCCCTGAAGAAGAATGATCTTCTTGCTTATCTGTGGGTTTATCATAATTATGGCTCCAAGTTTGCAGATGGATGGTATCTGAGGACATCATACAAATTTCCTTTGATGAACTAGAGCTACTCTGGTTCGACATGTGGTCTACCAACTATTGTTGAGAGGGAAAGGGATCTGTTAGTACTGCAGGTGTTGGATTAGACTTCAAAAACTGGGACATTTCATCCCGACGGGGACACTCCTTTGAGAAGTGGTCACCACCACATAATAGACAAGGGTATTTATCCTTCCTTTTCCCTGTTTTGGTGTCATTATGGGTTGATTATGGGGTCTCCTACTGGTTTCCCAATTTTTTATTTTGATTTTTACCTTTCTTTTTATTACTCGAGGTTTGAGTACTTTGAATAGAATTGACCTCGACAGAAACCTTGGGAGTCGAAGGAGTAGCAGGTTGGGTTTGCTTGGCAGGTTTCACTGTGGATGGGGACTAGATTGAACCAACAATCCCATCAATAGGTACTTCTGCTACTAGCTTGGCAGGGTTAGTGCTGGGGCGAGGAGCTTGAGGAATTAGGTCATAAAGAGTCCCAGACTGGGAATACACCAAGTAGAGGTATTGAGCCTGACTAATAGCCTGCTCTTTAGTAATGGAACCACCCATGGCCACATCTCGGGAAATAGGAGGCAACAAGGACTTAGTGAACCAATTAGCTAACAACTAATCCAGAATAGGGTCCTTAATAAGTCTTCTCCACCTTATCCACTCATGAATATGATCAGAAATGTGGGTGGAGGTGTTCTTCCATAGAGAAGTTAAAATATTAGTGCCCGTTTCATAATGAATAGGGAGCTAAAAGTGCGTAAGAAATACGGTTTCCAGCGAGCCAAAATCCACAAACTAGTGTTGTGGGAGTTCAATATACCACTTCGCGGTCATACCGGTCAAAGTTCGTTGAATGAGTCGTAACCGGACGGAATCATCCATGAGAGAGTTCGAGGAACACCACAAATGAAAAGTCATAACATGGTTCCGTGGATCTTCACCCTACTTCCCATTGAATTTTGGAATGTCTGATGGTAACTTTACTGAAATGGGAGGCCACGAGGGATTTTGTCGAATGGGATCATTAATCAACTTGGACAAATCAGGCAAGTCCAAAGTTGCAAGGAAAGGTAACTGTCTATTGGGCTGCACATACTGGTAATATTGATATGGCATGAAATTACTAGTAGGGCCATAGGTTGACTGATAAACAGGTTGCTGTGAGGAATAACTATCGGGGAATCTTCCCATGGGGGGTTGATTTCCAGAATTAGGACCATTAGGACCACCAGAGCCTCCAGGAGGAGGGCCGCTAGAGACACTAGGACCGGCAGGACCACCGAGACCACTAGGGCCACCAGGACCACTACGACCACTAGGAGGTAGACCACCAAACCCTGTGGAACCTCCAGGAGGTGGAAAACCCCCGGAGCCACCAAAACCACTAGGTGGATGGCCACCAAACCCTCCTGATCCATAAGGAGGAAAGCCACCAGCTCCCCCAGGACCACCAGGACTTCCAGGACCATAAGGAGGGTCACTAGGTCCCCCAGGGGGAGGACCTCCATAAGGTGGTCCTCCTGCACCTCCCACAGTATGTATGGGTATCCCTCCCATGGCTGGCATGTAAGACCAGTTGGGTTTCCCCCATGGTGTAAAAGTGTTTCTAGGGAATAGAATTCAAATAGGATTAGATGGATGATTACCTACAGGTATTTGATAACCATAACCACTAGAATACTGAATGGCAATAGGTGGGCCACCAAGGGATGACCTGAACTAGATGGGGGATTTACCACATTAGTGTGGGTGGGAGGGACAAAAACTGTAGATGTTTCTATGTTAGATTTCTACTCTTAACTAGGTACAACTCCGAGATCAGATAACATAGGTCATGTCGGGGGTTGCCCCCAGCATTCAAAGGTACTGAAGACACAGGAATTGAAGGTTGGGCCCCAGATGCAAAAGATATGGGAATATTTGGATCAGACATAGCATAAGAGGTGAGAGGGGTATAAATTTGACCTGGGCTATGGGTTGTTAATGGACGATCTATAATCGGTTCAATGGGTCTCATAGAATCGGCTAGTGAATGATATCCCACAGGAAAGAATGTGGAATGAACTGGTGAAGGGCCTAATAGGTTGTCAATCTATTTTTCTACCTCCTGTGCACAGAGGATAGCAGCATGGTATTACCTGCATTCTTATTCACTTTCAGGAGAAATTACATGGGTGCCAAATGAGGCAATGGCCTATCCAATGGGTGTCTCCCAAAAACGAGAATTAGGAGCAAAGTTCGAAAGGGTATCATCAAAATGATCTTTCGCGAGAGGATGGAGCGATGAATCCTCACGGGAAGGCTGTTGGACCAAGGGAGGTGAGTGTGAAGAATATGGTACTCCAATTTCCACCACCACATGATCTCCCACTTGGGAGGTGTAGCTAGGGTTTTCACCCTAGCTTGTGCTGATGAGCACCTACTAAGGAATCTGGAATCCTTAGTAGCAGTTCAATAATGTAAACAAAAATAGACGGAAATAAAAACTAAGCTAAAGCAGTAAAAAGTAAATGACATGAAGTAAAAACAGTAAAGGAATGTATAATAGTGATTTTTATTGATATTACCTCCAATGAGGAGGTTGGTGGAGTCCGTTGCGCTGGTCCGATGTCGGTGGCTCCGAGCTCCAAGATGCTTCTTTTTCCTTCTCCGGTGGTGGAAAATGGGCCAAAAAGGTTCTCAATGGTGAAAATAGCTTGATGGTAAGCTAGGGTTTCGAGAATAATTTCGGCAGAGGGAGGATGCTTATGATTGTGGATGTGAAATGAGGGGTCTCCACCACGTATTTATAGTTTTTTAGTGGTGGAATGCTAGCCCATGGTTTTTGGAAACCATGTGGTTTAGGGCAGCTTGTTTAGGGTTTTTGCTGTTTTAGGGTTTTCCTCCTTTTTCCTCATTATTTTTATTCCTTTTCTTCCCTTTTGGGGATTTTTGCTATTTTTAGAGGAATTTTGGGAGGAAAAGGGGGTTTTTTGGCCTTTTGGAGGCATTTTAGGCCTTTTGGAGCCTTTTTAGATAGTTTTATGGCCTTTTGGAGGCATTTTAGGCCTTTTGGAGGCTTTTTAGTGGGATTTTCAGGGAAATATGGTAGGCAAATGGACGAATGAGCCATGAAATG
>LPNX010913045.1:4829-70911 GCA_001517045.1 Pseudotsuga menziesii
CATTGTATTTTGAAAGTTTTGTATTATTTCATTTGTTTATTGTTTATGCATATATGTATAGCAATTTCATTTATTCACATTATTTATTGTTTATTTATTGCTTCTACTAGGGGCCTTATGTTGTTACTGGTGAGAAATTTGTGGTTGCAGAATTCTGGAGTTCTGGAGTTCTCATGGAGTTCTCATGTGCTTCAAGTAAATCAAACTTAAAGTTTTTCTTTCCTTTATTTATTGTTGGTTAATAATTTCCATTTAGAGTTTTTTTCTGCTTTCTTTGGTTCATAACTTGTAAATCTTGTTTATTGGTTAATTTAGATCAATTGTACATTGCTTAGATATCTGGTTCATAATTGTATCACTGGTTTATTTATTCATATCATTGTTAGACAACTTAGTCTGTGGTTAAATAACTTAGATTTGCATCCATTAAAGGTTGCATTTTCTGACTCCATTCTTTAGGCACTGGTTTTCAAATAAAAAGATTGACTGTCATTTAAATCCTGCATATTGCATTAGTTTGACTGTCATCTCCTAAAGTCTTAGCCTTAATTCTTAATAAAAGATCCCTTTAATTAATCTGTAATTAATTAATAAAACTGGAACTTAGTCTTTCCGTAGGGACTACCCCCCTTGGCTCTGTTGGGATCTTGCCTAAACGGAGGATTTGTGGACTGTGGTGACAGTGGTCCCCAGCTCTCACTTGCCCCCAAGGACACACATAGCAGGTTGTGACTTTCCTGCGTCTTAAAGTGTGAATTAGGCGGCAACAAACCCCTCCTCGATTCCCCGATTGAGATCCACTTGGATCGAAAGATGTTCTTGGAGGCTTTTTCTTTTAAACAAGAACATCCAGTTTAAAACTTATTAAAATTTACAAGACTCCAGTATGTATGCTCTGCACTTGGCTGTGATTCCTCCGATCAGTCAAGCTGTATCAAAAGCACTTGGGTGACTAGCATAATTAAGACTCACTCTCCCAATTGACAAACCATCAGGTGAAAATCCAACACCTAGATCAAACCTCTACGGTGGCAAAATACCCAAAGGAAGCGGGAACTTCTGAAAAGTGACATCGAGGCGCCGATCTCTGTCACACCCTAACGGGTGCATTACGAACAATAGCCCCAGAGACTCCATTTCAGCCCACATATTCCTTGCGGGTAGCCATAAAGGTTTAGTTTTGGACTTACTCCAAGTACTCTCGGGTATATCTGGAGTCCCCCCTTAGCCTAATTTTAATCAACTCACACTGCAATTTTAACTTAAAATATACCAAGAGGCAATCGCAAAACATTCACTCCGAGCACATGCAAGCACATTGATCTGTTTGATTTGACTCCATTCTAAGGCACTGGTTAACTTCTTGCTTTATATATATATTGTGTCTCAGTATTGTGCTTTCATGTGTTCATCTTTTACATCTTGCCATCTGTGATTATCTATAGTTAAATTGTAAACTCCTAAATAACTTGGTCAGTTTAAACATCACAACACTAAGTAATTCTCCTTAGTAACTTAATAGGGTCTACCCCCCTTGGCTCCGTTAGGAGTTGAGCCTAAACGGAGGAGTCAAGAACAAGGTGACAGCCTTGACTCGAGACTTGCCCCCAAGGACACACCGAGTGGCTTGAAGATTTCTGCCACGTGACCTAGGTGTGTGGAAGGCGGCAACACTCCCAATGGTGGTTCAAGCATGCGTTACCTTCAGGTTCTATTATATCTTTGTTAATGCTGTAAGCAAATTTCATATGCAGGTTCAGGGACCCTGATCAAGATGATGATTTCGAAGGATGAGGTTGATTTGGACAATTATTCATCTTGGAATGATAATTTAAACGGTGAGGTTGTTTCCAGTACCCCTTCTTCCCTTCTAAAGAGAATTGGATGCAGTTGATAAATGACAAAGTGGTTTATAAGATTTTTGTGATGAATAAATTGTTGAATTTTAACATGTATGTAAAATTTAATAGCAGTAACAGACTTTTAGAAATTGCAGACTGTTAAACAGATAGTACTGAGATTTATAGCAGCAGTAAAACAATAGTAAACCAATCATCTACAAAATTGAACACAAGGGTTTTTCACGGGGTAACCATTTAAGGACAAAAACCCCAAAGCAATTAATAATTCATCCTTGAAATGATATGACTGAGTTTGTACATGAGTAGATCAACTTGAAAGAATTCTGGTAGGGACTGATTATACCCAAAAATGTCTTAATCAAACCTCAACCATCTATTGCAGCTCTTATTTAATTTAAAGTCTTCCCGCTAGAGATTTCATATGTCACTGTTCACCTGTTGATGTCTGTCGTGACCTGTAAGTGCTCAGACTGAGCTGTCCTGTCCCCAACCTGTTGCTTAACAGGTCTCGGATGTGCTGAGAAAGCCCCTAGTAAGGCTCGAGTGCACAGAGGTTTACCCAAATAGGACAGTCGTGACTGTAACAACCTCAAGATCAGTCACAGGTGGACTATGGCAGGCCCTAGCAAGGCTCGGATGCTTTTATGACTGAGCTGGAGCAGTGAAGATACCACACCAGGGTTGTCGTGAGTTGATAATGGTCTAAGAAGACTTTAGCTTGTCCTTGTTGTAGTTGCCACCAAGATTTAGACAAAGAAGAGAGAAGAATATCAGTTGTGAAGAGATCCACGAATTTTCCTCAAGGAGCAGCGAAGAATGTGTGTATCTTTGTGATGAGACATCATCTTTATTTATAGGTCTTTTAAGTAGAACATGAATCCACATAATTAGGAGGCCGACCTTAGGGCTTGTATTCTTGACCATTGACTTTTCATCTTATGTGGTTCAAGTAACCTTTTGTTCTTTACCTTTGAGGTACTTTGGTCCTTCACTTGGTGGATACCTGGACCAATGTAACGTGTGCTAGGGCTTCTTGGTCCTTCAAGTGATTCTATGATCACAACAAGTCATCTCAAGAGTTCTTCAAGGTATCCATGGTCCATTCATGTCCACTCGAATTGCATCATCAAAAATAAGGAGGATTATTAAATGCATTATCTCGTTCTCCTCGTTGCCACCAAGATCAAGTGCTAGGTCTTTCAACCAGGGGTAGCTAGTCCCTTGGGAAGGTCTCATAGCCCATAAATCAAGGAGAGGAGTGCATCACTTGCTTAGACCCAGTCTAGAGTTTATGGTGATGACCAAGTAACTGACCAAGTGCCTCAGCCCCAGGATGCATCAGATGACTCAATGTTGATTACTTGGTAACTAACCAAGTGCCTCCTTTCTTCTGAAGAATGGCCCTCAACCCCAAGCTGAGGTCTCAGTCCCAGACTGAGTCAATTTCCTAGTAATTGACCAAAAGCCTCCATTCTCCCAGAGAATGGCCCTCAGCCCTAAGCTGAGGTCCCAGTCCCAGACAGGGTTGATTTCATGGTAACTGACCAGGTGCCACCATTCTCCCAGAGAATGGACCTCAACCCTAGGCTGAGGTCCTAGTCCCAAACTGGGTTGATTTCCTTGTAACTGACTAGGTGCCTCCATTCTCCTAGAGAATGGCTCTCGATGATGCTCAGAAAAATCAACACTCCCTCTCAGCGAGAGAGGTATTCTCTGTAATACCAAGCTTGTCACAAAAGTACACAAGCTAGGATCTCTAAACTGTTTAATGCGCCTTGGAGGTTCTTCGTGAAAAATATACTCAAAAAATAATTCTGCAATCTTGCTTGTACTTCATGGGTTTGTTTACTTGCCACTCACAAATGTCTTCCAAACTTGTTTGCAAATTTATGTGCAAGTTTTGTAATTTCATCATTGTTTTTCACCCACTAATTTTTCCTTTGTCTTGCAGGCTAAAAGAAAATTGGGTTTTGAAAGGAACCTCAACTCAGTCACCTAGAGAAATTGCTCAACAGGCCATCAACAATCTAAGTTGCCATCTACAAATTTCACTGCTACGAAGGGCGATTTAACTCCATAACCCAACAAAGGCACCAGGTTAGTCACTTCCATATACTTGTGTTTGTTGTCATCCATTAGCCACTTCGATTTTCACTTTCTCAATCTCATTTTATGCACTGGAATCAAGTGTAGTTTTTACTCAACTGAAAATTGATTGCATCCTAGGGAGTTACTTTCAAATATGAATTAAAAATCATGTAAAACCCTATGACAAGGAACTGGTTACATCAAAACTTATAGTATTTCAATTTGTAAGAGCTTCACTAGTTCTTTTGTGCAATGTAATGAACAAAATATACATAAATAAATAAATATTAATAATTAAATAAACCAAAAACTTAATGAAGAGACACCTTGATGAAAGGTTATGCCTCTTTACGAAAGGGCACCCGACATGGGTATTTATACAAGCAAACATTCTCATTGTAATATCATCTATTATTTTATCAATCAAATACTTTATGCATGGATTATTATAATCTGGCTTATTTGTGCTGGTTATTCCCTTGAGAAACAATTTTGTCGTTTCATTGGTATCGAGCCCCTTCTTGGGCATTCGCTAATATTGGCTTTTGGCCAAATATTTACTTCAAAAGTTTCTCTAGACAAAATATAATTATGTCAATCCATTGTTGTTTTTATCCCTCGCAATTTCTTCCACTCCTCAACGATTCGATCACTACCATCTCACTATTCCTGGTTGCTTAGCTTCTACGCACCAACAGTCGTTTTCTCTCGCTCTTTCTACCTACGCATCCCTCCCCTCCAATTCCGCGCCCACTATCCAATTCCTTCACCACCTCCCTGCACTCTTCTACCCTGTGCTACATTCTATCCATCCAAACCTCGCGTTCTTCCACTCCCATTCCCTCTCACCTGTACCCTCTTGCTCGACTCCCTCCCTTTTCCCTTGAAACACCATCCTGCATCCTCCTTGTTTCCCTCAACCCCCATGCACCATCCTCCTCTCCTCACGCCCATCCTCTCCATCTCCTTGTGCCATCCCCTCCTCCCGTCCATTCCCTTCCTTCTCGCACTTGCACACACTGTAACCCACATCTTGCTCTCCTACGCGCCACGGTGTACACGACCACCCCGCAACGTGTTCCACAACCCCATCGCCATTCCCTTATCCTTTGCAATACACTACACTCCTTCCTCCATCTTCTCGATCCCCCTGCACCTCTCGCCAACCACCTGCTCAACCTCTAGCCACGTCCACCACCTGCTGCACTCATCCTCCCTTCTTCCCCGCACTACTCCTACGCGATGTCTATCTACTCATCCCATTCGCCTCCCCTTCTCTGTCGTCGCTTCTCAGCTTCCCAATGCTCTCCACCTTCACTCCCATGCATTACGCATATTTCCTACTATATCGCCCACACATTGCTCATCCCTGACAATTCACCAAAAATTAATCCAAAACAACGTGAAACTAAAAGACGCATCATATGAGTTAATAAAATCATTCAAAGGCCAAGTTCGAATTGACAAAAGATTTATAAGTGATGCTTGAGGGCATCTATAAAGTGAGACAATATTTTTATATAACAAAGGAATATATATTAAAATCCAACAAAGCCAATAAAGCCAATAAATTAAGAATATTAAAATTCTTGTATAGAAGGATATTTAATAAAAATAAATAAATTAAAAGTTTAGTTTATATAAAAAAAAAGGAATATTTTAAAAGTTATAAAAAAAAATTCTTTTTTAAGGGAAAAAGTAATTAAGGACTTCCAAAAGAAAAGTGATACAAGGAAAAGTGAAAAGTTCAAGGCATCTTAGTAGGAAGATTAGCTAATTCTGACGACCCAAGAAAATGGAGTCTCAAGGCAAAAAACAAGGAAAAATTCCAAGCACTTTAAAAACTTTTGTTTCAATGTTATTCCAAATAAAAGGAACAATTAGAGGGAAAGACATTACGATTTCTATTTCTCTCGACGAACGCAATAAGTATATTAGTGACGAATTTACTAATGAGTTAGCAATTCCGAAGTCAAATATTGGTGAAAGGTTAGACTTTTGAAATAACAAAGAATATGCAATAAGCGATTTACAATGGAACATTGGAAATTATACTAGCGTCTCACGGCTTATAGTTAGATCCTTATGGAGTAGTGACGGTGACCTAATTTTGGGATCATCGTGGATAGAAACATTGGAGACTTTTATCTTAAATGTTGAAAAGAAGTTTATGATATGTCCCTACAAAAAGAAGAAAATCACATTACAGGACATTAACATGAAGTCAGAATCAAAAGTTGCATCATCTAAAGACTTCAGAGAAATATCAAAGGTGATGTCACAAGGAGATGGGAAATCAATGCAACCGATACACAAGGATCTCGACAAGGTTATTGCAAGTAAAGAAGAAGAGATCTCTCGTTTAAGAGATCATAATCATAAATTACTTCTGCAAATCAAAAAGGCAAAGGATAAAGTTCAATGCAGTCAAAAGTTAGAAGAGAAGATTCAAGCTCTCCAGCAAAAATTACTAGGAAAGGACGAAGAAAAATCCGCCATGAAGAAGGTTAATCAAGAACTAGAAGAACAAATCAAGAAGTTAAAAAGGGAAAGACGAAAGGTTTGAGGAGATTCAGAATAATAATACTCTATTAGAGAAGAAATTAGTTCAAATCCAAAAGGAAGCATACAGACTATCCGAAAACTAATTGCAGCTAAGGAAGAAGAAGCAAACACAAATCCGGTTCCCATCACAATTCAAAAGGAAGTCAATCTAGCAGAAAAACAAGAAACAAGAACTCCTTACCGACACCCGAGCTACAAAAAGCATCTTGACCAACAACAGGGTCAAAATGAACATAAACAAAGGGATTATAAATTCAGGAGCAAAAGAACACAAAATCACAACCTGAGCAAAAAACGAGAAAATTTATCCAACAAGACGATCAACAATCGCCAAAGACAAAAATAGATCTCGAATGGACCACATTACAGACGATCCAACATTTTTTCCTTGGAATTCAAAACGTGTATCATCTCATTTCATCAAGTGTCGCAAGTACTAAAATAAAAGATAAAAAAAAATGACACTACAAGCAAGAAATCAGACATAAGCCTTGTCTTCAATAAAGATTTGAGGACAAAGCTTCCCTAAGGAGAAGGCAATGTAATGAACAAAATATAAATAAATAAATAAACATTAATAATAAAATAAGCTAAATACTTAATGAAGAGACACCTTGATGAAAGGTTATGCCTCTTTACGAAAGGGCACCCAACATGGGTATTTATACAAGCAAACATTCTCACGGTAATATCATCTATTATTTTATCAATCAAATACTTTACTCATGGATTATTATAGTCTGGCTTATTTGTGCTGGTTATTCCCTTGAGAAACGATTTTGTCGTTCATTTAGCTTGTTGTCATAACTCTTTAAATTATGATTTAAACATAACCAACAAGCTATTAGTGCTGAGAAACTCCTTAAAGCAATAACCAACACCCCTATTGCATATATAACTTTCAGATCCATACACTAAAGTTATTAATAAGCAAATCTAAACCAAAATCCATTGCAGATAATCATTTAAACTCAACACTATAACTTGTTAGAGGCCTATGCTTAAATTTCTAAGCATATATATAATTTAGTTGTCCAAAAAACTCATTTCTGGCCATTTAAAACCTTAGGACAGCCATTTGTTTTGGTGCCTGGCTATTTATTAAGTCGCTAAATCATTAAAGTAGCTTGCCTTTTACTTCAAGTCTTCTTAGCTACTTCTTTCCTTGCTTGGGAGGTTATATTATAGGTGTAATCTCAAACCCCCTTAGCATTCCCCCACGGTGCTATACTTTTCCCTTTTGCTAAATCATAAGCCCACTCTATCTCTCACAAATCAGTCTTGTGATTACTACGGGAAAGCTAGTCTCTAATAGCAAGTACCTGAAAAATCTTGATTGGGGCCACCTCCCATGGTCAGTCCAAGTCTACCTTAGGTGGATCTGGGAGACCTAAAGAGAGAAGACCTTATATGTGTGACACTTAGGGGTATTGTCCTGACGTTACATTGATTTAGTTGTCAATTAATCCTCTCAATCATCACCAAAAGTGAAGCGAAACCTAACTGAATAGTCACCATGAGGACATATTTATATGGGTCCCTTATTATTGTAAAGATCATTCTATTATCTATTAAATATTAAATATTATATTTCATTCTTAAGGCTTATTTAATATTCCAAGTATTTTGGTGATTATTTGTGTGAGCGAACTATTGTTCAGCTCATTTGGTATCAGAGTGATCCGACCCTTGGCCATTATTTACATTTTGTGTAAATTTGGTTTTTAACCATTATCTTAGTGTTTCCCTAAAATTGTGGTATTTGAACAAGAAGTAAAATCAAGAAGGGGAAGAAGAAGAAGAAAAGGGAGAAAAAAAACAACCCATTGTATTATGAAACCACACTTTTTTTTTAACCATTATATTAATAAAAACAGGGTTTATGATAAAAGAAAAAGAATTAAATTATAGATTGACAGATTAAAGTGTCTTACAAATCTATTAATAACATATATTATAAGGGTTTCTTTTTTATAAAAGTTATTCCCCAAGATTTGAACTTTGGGTAGGAAAGGTAACATTCCTTCTTCCCAACCACCCAATCTACACACAATCCACAAAGAAGTTTTAAGAAGAAAAGAAGTCAAAGTTAAAAGAAGTAGTCAAAGGAAGACAAATTATCGCCGAAAAAGTTCAAATCAAAGGAAGAATCTTTGAAGAAGTCAAAGCCAATTGAAGGCTCGTCAAAGAATTCAAAGTCATAAGAACGACTATTTATCATCGAAGAAGTCAGAGACCATGGAAGTTGGTTTGCAACTACAAATAGAAGAATTAGAAACAAAGTTAAGGTGTTATCGAAGAGACAATGAAGATTTACGCGACATGAATACAAAATCGGAAGTAATGATTAAACTACATGAGATACAAGAAAGGTTCAAGGAACAAAAACTTTCCGACCAGAAAAATCATATAGAAAAATTGTCAGCGAAAATCAAGGAATTAAAAGATGAAAGTGATTTCAATCAGACATTAATAAGTCAAGATATAAAGAAAGAAATGAAAGATTACGAAGCAGAACTAATGTGATTGAACAAAATCATTAACAACAACAATGAAAAACTGATGCAGATACGAAAGAAATTAGAAGATCAAGAATCAAAAATCGACCAGTGTCGACAACAAATAAAAGTTCTTCAACAACAAAATGACGAATCTAAAAAGGCACACAAGTTAAACATCGAAAAAAGTAATAAAGCATTATCCAACAATTCTGAAGAAATTCTCAGACTCAAGAACCATAATAAGACATTAGTAACGGAAATTAAGAAGTTGAAAATAGTGGAAAGGCAAAACACTCTACAGAAGACATTGAAGGAAAACTTCTAGACAAGCAAGAAGAAAATAGTTGCATCGGAAATCATAACAAAGATCATAAGGAACAACTTAAGAAGTCCGAAGATGAAAAATAGTCGCAAGTAGAATTGATTAAGAAGCTTCAAAATGACAACATGCAGTTAGAAAAAAGGTCGAAAAAGTTACAAAACGAAACATTAAAACCTCAAGAAATGAAAATACAACTTCCAGCTCAGATCAATGCTCAAAAGACTACGCTCATAAAAGAAAATGACAATGTGAAAATTTTCTATCTACACCCCAATCATAAAAACCGATATCCTAGAAAGGGGGAAATGTCGAAAGATAATGGTATTAATGTGATCAAAGCTCTTGACAACAAATCAGTAGGGAATCCCAACAGTCGGCAACAAATCAATTTTGGATGGATTGATCCATCAACATATCAGAAATTATCCTCTACACTTACAAGTTCGTATCGACATGTTTCGTTAGCTACGACGTCACAAGGAACGATGCGACAACATTATAAGGCTTTGAGGACAAAGCCTTTCTAAGAGAGAGGCAATTTTATAAACATAATAAGTAATAATTAAATAATTTATGGACATAATAAGTAATAACTAAATAATAAAATAATTAATAGTTAGGGTAATTAAGAGACACCTCGTTTGGGTGAATAGTCACCATGAGGACATATTTATAAGGGTCCCTTATCATTGTAGAGATCATTCTATTATCTATTAAATATGAAATATTATATTCCATTCTTATGGCTTATTTAATATTCCAGGTATTTTGGTGATTATTTTTGTGAGCAAACTATTGTTCAGCTTAGTTATTTTGGTAATTTTATGTAGATGACTTGATTGTTACAGGTTCAGAAAAGCTCATTACAAGGTACAAATCAAATATGGTAGTTGAGCTTGAGAGGAATAACATTGGCAACTGCATTACTTCCTAGGTTTGAAGGTTCACCCATCAAATTCGCCCCAGTGGATTTATCCAGAGATCTCTGAGAGAGTCTATTTTGACCTAGTGCATTGGGAAACCTGAAATTGCCCAAATTACAGTTTTTGCAGGGTTTTTCCAATTCTAGTGAGAATCTCAAGTGTGCCCTAGCCACTTGATCTTCTCCCCTTAAGAGCGCATTATTTTGAGGTCATGCCTTGGGAAGTGTGTAACCCTACCTTGGGAATTGTGAAGTGTAATGGAAGTTGTGATATTGATTGATGTTGACTAGTAGATTGAATTAACTCCTTTATATGTTTTGTGTGTCTTTATTATTCATTGTTGACACCATATAAGGCGTTGATCATAGCTATAAGGCTAATAAGAGGGTATTTGTGTAAATTTCCTTAAAACCCAATCTTGAGTTACCCGTTATATACTTTTTTTTTGCGATTATTAACAACCACAAATGAGTTTCTTCACAAATATTGTACCAAAAAATAAATACTGAGAAAAATGGAACATCAATCACATCAATAGAGACACCAATATTTTCGGGTATGAAAACCCCCAGAAAAACCTAAGATGGGAAAACCGGTGTAGCAGTCTGAGGAGATAGTTTTATTAGCATGATATAGAACAATACAATCTAGATATAGATTTTACCCAAACTGGCAAAATTGTACAACTAAAACTCACGAAGAAACCCCAACAAGATCGTACAGCCCCTGCATCAGCATGTACAACCCCTGCATCAACAAACGGTTGCCTACGTCACTCGTACGACTGCCTACATCAGCGTATGGCTACTCTGCGTCTAATCGTGCGGCCCCTCTGCGTGTGCCTATACGGCCTCTGCGATTTGCCTGTGTTTCCATGTCAATCTTTGGATAGAAGTTCTTTAGTCTCACCCTTTGCAAAAATTCTCCTACAAACTTTCTTTCTCACTCTCTAGCTGAAAGCTATGAGCAAAAAATCTCTCTCTGACAATGTGTGTGTCAAAGCAACTATGTGGGTGTGTCCTCTTCACCAAATCAATCTCCTTTTAACTAAATGGCCAGGCGAAAACCCTAACTCTCACTATGGATCAATGGATGAGATCCCACGATTAGTCATCACTTAAATCATTTTCACTTGAACTTTATATTTTATAAAAGAACCTCCATTAAGTAAAATTAAAAATAGATCACATAATGCACTTTTCCTAAGTATAAAATTTGGATAAAGACAATGATCAATCTGGCTACCTGTTTTATGTCTTCCATCAAGCAAGGACACATGCAAATGATAGAGGACCTTCCTTCTTGCCACTTTTTAACACTTCCTCTCAACGAGGAAGGGATTCGACAGCAACCCCAACTTGTCTCTAAACTTCACAAAATTGTGCTTGCAAAGTGCCTTGGTGAATATGTCTGCCACCTACTCATCTGTTGGAATGTACTCCAACCGAATGGTTCCTCTCTGTACACAATCTCTCAGGACGTGAAACCGGATGTCTATGTGCTTGCTCTGGTCATGGAACATTGGATTCTCAAATAGCCTGATGCCACTTTGATTGACACAGCAAACCACCGTAGCCTCCAATTCATAGTCGAATAACCCTGAAAGCAACTTTATCGGCCACATCCCTTCACATGCAGACAGACTAGCTGCCATGCACTCAGCCTCTGCCAATCTCAATCCAACTGACTTCTACTTCCTGCTGAACCAAGAGACAACCCCTGACCCAATGATGAAGCAACAATCTTAATTTCTCTTCCGGTCTTCTACAAATCCTACCTAGTCAACATCTGTGAAACCTACTAACTGTACATTTCCACTATGCTCATAAATCAATCCATACTCCATCGTTCCTACGATGTCACAAAGCACATGCTTTGCAGTTGTCCAATGCACTCGCTGAGGATCCACCATGAACTGACTCAAAGAGTTGACTGCAAAGCTAATGTTTGGTCATGTGTTGACCAGTTACATGAGTGACTCGATAAGCCGGCGATACAATGTAGGATCAAACTCCTCTGAACTCAATGCATCAATCTTCCTCCAGTTGATAACTACAAACGTGGACATGGGTCTACAGCCCTCCATCCTAAATCTTCTCAAGATCTCTACTACATACTTCCCCTAACCAATGAAGAAGCACCCATCTCTTTAGCACACCTCCAGACCTAGGAAGTTATGCATCAACCCAAGGTCTTTCATCTCAAACTCAAATGCAAGGTTGGACTTGCAGTCTTCAATCAGCCTCTCATCTCCCGTAAGAAAGAGATCATCTACATACAAAACCAATATGAGAGGTAACTCACCTAACAAGAAGTACAAGTTGTGGTCAGCCTCACTCCCCTAGAATCCCATCTCTCGTAGATAGTTGTCAATCCTCGAGTACCATGCCTGAGGTGCCTTCTTGAGCCCATAAAGAGCTCTCTGCAACCTGCATACATGCGACTCCCTGTTCTCCACCTTGAACCCCTCGAGCTGCTCAATAAATACCTCCTCCTCTATAACTCCGTTGAGAAAGGCAGTTTTCACGTCCATCTGATGAACGCGCCAACCCATCTCTGCTGCTAATGAGAGAATAGTCCAAATAGAGGAGTATCTGCCGACAGGGGCAAGGGTCTCTTCATAGTCAATACCTTCCTTCTGTAAATACCCCTTTGCCACGAAGCGCACCTTATACTTCTCCATGCTTTCGTATGTTACATGCTTTACCTTATAGATCCACCTAGATCCAACCACTCGTTTTCCTTTGACAAAGACGTCCCATGGCTTAGAAAAGCCATTGAGGGCTATCCGAACTAGCTCCTCATCTTCAGTCTTAGAGCCCACTGCTATAAGCTCATCCTTGATTTGTGTGAGCCTTGTGAGATAAGGCATGACCCCTTCACCCTTGGCCATCTGGGTGCTCCGCAGTCTCTCCTGTAGCACCATCTTTCGGTTCTCATTCTTACTTTGGTAAAGGCTTTCCAGAGCCGTCCACATGTCTAATGCGGTCTTCTTGCCAGAAAGGTGAGGGACTATGTGATCCTTCACCCCATCCAAGATAATCAACATGGCCCTAGAATCCACCTTCTTCCATCTAGCTAACTCTACCGGATATGTGGGCGCAACCTTCTTGGAGTCAATGTGCTCCTCTACATCACTAACATCTAGGATCCTCATGATCCTCTCTTTCCAAATAGGATAGTTCTGAGCCCCCTGTAGTCTATCCTCGACTCTCAATTGTATAGCCATGACGAAGCGTACCTGTCAAACCCTAGATCTAAAATCCTAGGTTTGTGCCTTCAATAGATCTGCACCGGATCTATTCAATATTGTTGTTTTCTCTCAGATCTGCTCAGAAGAGCTCTGATACCATGTAAATTTCATTAAAACCCAATCTTGAGTTACCCAGTATATACATATATATATATATATATTATTGACAACCACAAATGAGTTTCTTCACAAATATTGCAACGAAAAATAAATACTGAGAAAAATAGAACAACAATCACATCAATAGAGACACCAATATTTTCAAGTATGAAAACCCCCAAAAAAAACCCAAGATGGGAAAACTGGTGCAGCAATCTAAGAAGATATTTTTATTAGCAAGATATAGAACAATACAATCCAAAAATCAATTTTACCCAACCTAGCAAAATCGTACAACCGAAACTCACTAAGAAACCCCAACAAGATCGTACGGCCCCTGCATCAGCTTGTACGGCCTCAGCATCAACGTGTACAGCCCTCCTACGTCAGTGTACGGCTACCTACGTCACTCGTACGACTGCCTGTGTCACTCATACGACCACCCACGTCAGCATACGATTGCTCTGCGTCTGATTGTACGGCCCCCTGCATCACTGTGTATGGCCTCTGCATACGCTTGTACGGCCCCTCTGCGTGTGTCGATATGGCATCTACAATTTTCCTATGTTTCCCTGTCAATCTCCGGAGAGAAGTCCTTCAGTCTCACCTTATGCAAAAATTCTCCTTAAAACTTTCTTTCTCACTCTCTAGCTGAAAGCTATGAGCAAGAAATCTCTCTTTGACAATGTGTGTGTCAAAGCAACTTTGTGAGTGTGTTCTCTCCACCAAATCAATCTCCTTCTAACTCAATGGCCAAGCAAAAACCCTAACTCTCACTATGGATCAATGGGTGAGATCCTCCAGTGAGATCAATGACCATGATTAGAATAGCCATCACTTAAATTATTTTCAATTGAACTTTATAAAAGTACCTCCATTAAGTCAAATTAAAAATAGATCACATAATGCACTTTTCCTAAGCATAAACTTCAGATAAAGGCAATGATCAATCTGGCTTCCTATTTAATGTCCTCCATCAAGCAAAGACACATGCAAATGATAGAGGACCTTCCTTGTTGCCACTTTTTAACAATTTGCAGGTTATTGGTGATTGCAGGTACTCATTCCTTTGTTAGGGACTCTCCCCTGGGTTTAGGAGTTACCCAAAGAAGTTGAGGAAGTAGACTAAGGTGACATTCGGTCTTACCTCCTATTACATGCTTACCATCACTAGCACAAGGCCATACATAGTCTGTTTCTAAAGGACTGCTAGTTTGAGCAATAACAGACCCTACACTGTACAAGCAGCTAATAGGTTCTTTGATGTATCTACTCAACACTAGACCAAATAAATGTTTGCAGTGTACACTTTGAGTCAATTCATGGTGGATCCAAGGCAGGAGCATTGGGTAGCACCAAAACATGTGCTCAAATACTTAAGGGGCATGGTGGAGTATGGTCCAAGGGGGGACGGTAAAGTGAAGTTGCGGGGTTATACAGACATAGATTGGACAGGAAGTGCATCATACCGGAAGAGCACCTCAAGGTGTTTCTTTAGCTTGGAATCAACAATGATATCCTAGTTCAGCAGGAAGCAAATTTCTGTGGCACTTAGCTCAACAAAGGTAGAGTATATGGCAACCAGTACTACTAGTTAAAAGGTCATCTAGCTTCGCAAGTTGCTTGGAATATTGTTTGATCGAGAGTTGGATCCCACAGTGATTTACTGTGATAATTAGAGTTGTATCAAACTCTCTAAGAATCTAGGGTTTCATGACAAGTCCAAGCATAGAGATTAGAGATTGCTTCATATGAGATAGGATTTAGAAGGGGGCAGTAAAGCTCCAATATATTCCCACAAATCAAGAGGTAGCTAATATTCTAACCAAACCCTTAGCAAAAGGGGTGTTTGAAGCATTCAAAGACAAACTTGGATTGGTGCAAAATTCCTTCATCGCTAAGAGGGAGTGTTGAGAAATATAGCTCGAATAGGAACTTTTGACATGTTCAATGTGAATGTGTCGAAAGTGGTCCGAGATAATTCTATTTTGTAATTCAGTTTACAAAAAAGTGAAAAATCTTACATTTAGTTGTTGAATCTAATAAGTGCATATATAGACTAGGATTAATTTCAGCAGTGCATCTCACTGAGAGATTAGGATTTCAGCACAAGCATAAAGACGGGTCAAGGTAGAGAGTTCAAACACAGTTTTTGTTGGACAGTTGAGCAGGTTAAGTGATCGATGGAGCAGGTTAAGTGATCGATGGAGAGAAAGCACAGACAAGGGGAAGAGGATCGACCAGCTGCAATCAGGTTGAAGTACAACCCATAAAATCCATACAATACAATTTGTACAGACAATACCGTAGCAGGGCAACAGGCCATACCTTCTCAACAACCTTAATATCTCAGTTCTAGGGTGATTTGTTTGCCATGCAGAAGTCGGTTTTAAGCAGGCTGTGGAGGTTACCTTGTAAGCTTTGATTAGTTGAATGATAAGCTGATTTGAAGGAGAAATTCGTTGTGGATGTGGGTAATTGTATTACACTTCCAATATTTACTTTCCAGCTTAGCCATTCCTTGAGCTTACTCTCTCTTGGATTACAATCTTTGTTTCCATTTGCCTAGTTGGATTGACATTAGTCTTCTTGGTCTTCCCATCACCTCTTTTATTTTCTATATTAGAAGCACAAAATCATTTTGATACACCATCTTTCATATCACCTTATGCCTCATTGCCAAGCTTTAGCAATCATATCCCTAGGGAAGCCCCCCCTTGAGTTGGAGAAGAGGCAACCTAAAGTGTAGAGAGGTAGTTACTGAGGTAGCAGTGTGTAACACCTCTAAGTTGTGGTTGTGCTAGCATTGTTCTTTCGGGATTTATTCACACATGCTAGTTTGAGCTATAACAATGTGATTGTTGCTATGTGAATAAGTTATATTTCTGGAATTAAATAACAAACTTGCTTGATTGAAAAGATAAGGACTTCAGTCACCTAGGGTTTAGAATTTCGCAGGCACAACATCTGCATAATGGATTACCCATTGGCACAAAAAGGGAAGGGGATTATGCTAATACAAGCTGGCCAAAGTGTCAACAACGGGCTTTGAAAAATCAGGGACCATGCAAAGATGTCCGCCTTGGGCTCAACCTCTTCTTTCCATATTGGCAATTGTGCGAAGACAAGTATAGGTGCTAAAGTATTTAGGTTCAATTTTCTATTCAGCTATTCTGTTATTGACGCTGGTTGGAACATCAAATCATGGGCTATCAAAGGGATGTATCCTGTATGATGTCAGACGTTGTAATGTTAATCATAAGCATGCCCAAAGAACCCATCCCATGCATCTAGCTTTCAAGTTGGCAACTTATTTTATTAGTCTCCAAACAAAGTTGAAGCACAATGAGTTCCCTATCCTTTGTGAAAAGCAACTCGATTCTCAAAGAGAGGGAAACAGTAAACAGCTAGACCAATTCCCATTAATAGCAAAATAGTAAATATATGAAAACTAGTATTACCTGTCATTAAGAATTGCAAGAGTAAATCCTGCCAAAATAGCAGCCAAGAGAGCAAGGGGGTTCGTCAAAAAGGCCAGTCCTGCAGCCAATAAACATAGCCATTAATTAGTAGTCTGAAGTCAGTCCAACCTACAACAAGAATAATGTAACCAAAATAGAAAAGTCAATGGTGTTCCAGACTTACCAAGAACTAATGTTATTATAATGAAGTAGTTGGTACGGTAACTGCATCAAATAAATCAGCAGATTAGTTTCTAATTCACTAAATTTTCCTTGACAACATAGAAAATATTATGTAATATGGCATCTCATGATGTACAAATCAAAGGTGGCAATTTCTAAACACCATTCAAAATGAAGAGTAATGCAAGAAAAAGCTTTTGATTCTTCATAGATTTGCAGTGCCTACAAAGAATTCAGATCATACCAGTTGTACTATATACATGAGATTCTAGGTAATGATACTGCTAAATAAAATAAGATAAGCTTTAGTTATCTCAAATCTAGCTGTCTGTCTGTCTATGTGTTTTCCTGAAGTAAAAGACAGGAAATTGATAGCTAGGCAGAGAATGCTGAATCCTCCCTACCCATTCATCAACATCATATTGATATGAATCATCTAAAAGCAGTCTTTCTAACTTCTAAAAATCTGTAAAATTTGATGGATATGTGCAGTGCTGGAAGACCAACTTCTATCTTGTGGGCATTTATATTGGACCTATCATGGATTAGTTGTATGATTCATCATAGAAGGAAAACTGAGTGTGTACAGTTAAGTTTTAGCATTTAGGATAAGATATGATAATTTATTAACGTCCTACAAATGACCATAAAACTAGGCCAATGGGACAGAAAAGGACATACAGAAACTAAATATCATTTACTACCCAGCGGATCCATGCAAGCTGTCATTTATCATTGTGTTAATTAAGCCAACCAGATTCACATTGTGAGCATCATCACAACATTTAATTTGGTTAAGCTTAGACCTTTCTGGGCCGCTCCACCAACAAGATAAGCTGTTTAAAGGTGATCAATCTTGAAGCATGAATGCTTTACCTTCATGGTATTGTCTATTATTGGAACTTGGAACAGCTAATGCTGGAGTTGGTTCATTCCTTGTTAGACCCGTTTTACATTTTTCCAAACCTGCTGATTTAATTTCTCATGGCTTAAACAATTGCATTTGTAGACTCATTTTCATTAAATTGTTTTAATGATATGCTCCATACTGAGTAGTTTACACATATTGGATGTAATTTGTAATATGCATATACAATGCAAGCCTGGTGAATAATCTAGTTGGGTCTTAAGTCTGTAATCCTTCGCTTTCACACAATAATTCACTGCTTGAGCAAATTTAAAACAGGCAAGATTGGTTTGGCATAGAGAATTTAAATGATAGGTCTGTTTGGATGGATTTGACAGGCTACAAAGAAAGATATGCTATAGAGCTACAAACATTTGCTACACAATTTCTCTCACAAGTAGACAATTCCCCTACCTATGATAAAAATGGAGTACTACAGCAAAAGATTCTCATGTTGAAGATATGACTAAAATGGCACATATTCATTTACATCAGATACAAACAGCACTGTTTTATTTCCTAGGGTATTCTCTATGTGTCAGGTAGCTCGAGCTTGAGCATTTGAAATGAACTCATTTCAGTGAGAGCTGGCACATTTAAACATATGATGGTTTGTTCATCTGCAATTGCTGTGTAATGATCTTCAAACACTCAATTTGGCGGGTGTCTCACTGCTAATGCTGGGAGCATTCTTTGCCTATAATAATACTGCTCTCATGCTCCTTATGCTCTTAAGATCATGGTGGCTTTTCTCTTTGAGCCATCGTCAGCATCTAGCAGTTTTGCCCTCAATTGCCACTGTTTTAAAGAGTTGAGGAAATGTGAGAAAGCAATTCATACTTCCATGAGTTTTGGAGAAGTCGAGTTTAAGAGAGAGAACCACTGGCATGCTTTCCAAGGAGGTTCAAGCAGCAGGTGAATAAGAGATTCTGACACGCATTTCAAGGACCGTACAGCAGCAGGTAGAGGAGTGATTCTGAGCATAAAATTCAGACCATACAGCAGGAAGTCAGTGCAATGAGTTTCTGTAGCAAACTAGGCTCAAATTTCAAGGTGAGGCACAAAATTTGAGGCAGACTTTTGCTAAGTTAACAGGCACGAAAAACCAGACCGTACAGCAGCACACAGTTCAAGGAAGTGACTGCACTTTCCAGACAGTCAGTACTGTGAGTTTTCAACATGCTTTTTGAGAAGGATTTGCACAGAATTCGAGGCAGTCTTGCACAGTTTTCAAGGGCTGAAGAATTGGTTTGCTGGTTGAGATAAGTAGTGTTTGTATTCAGAATTATACTGCAGTGCAATTTCATTCTGAAAAACAATTTCAGGAACTTAAGAACGTTTAGGGAACTTTTCTTGTAAAAACTGAGAACATGGGCACTCCAAAAGAGTCATTTTGATAGGTGGGGACTTCTGCAGGTTCCCTAAATCTACAGGAATGGCCTCCAGCTCCTCGTCAAAGGGAAACGGCCACACGTTCCCCAGCTCCCAGATCCAAAAAATTGCTTTACGACACCAAAAAATCCTGCGAATTCTCGCAGTCAGAAGAATCTAGAAATCCATAACCCTAATTTAATGTTATAATTATAAATAGACCCCCTAAGCATTTAATCAACACATGGGAATCGGGATTGAGAGTATCAGTATCTTATTCTGCCAGTGTTGATTGTTAGAGGGTTGAGTGGTCGACTGCAATTTGAGGGCCAACAGGTGTGACAGAGGCAGCTACAAAATTACTTCTTTATAAATTAATAAATTATTTGATCATGAATTTGTGAAAGAAATGTCGAATTTGTTTACAGTAAATTTGGTTATCAGCTCAAGTTCGTTTTGTTGGTGGAAAGTATTATGTTTTTGTTTCAGGGATGGCTTTATTTTCTCAGTTCTGCCACCTGCCCTTTTTTTCACATGTGAAACAATGGGATTACTAAGTTTATCCATTTCAGGCTTCTAAAGATACAGGGACTACATTTTATTATTTTATTTTCTCCCAATCCATTTCCATTGTCAATCCTATGTCCCAATTGCCGCAACTGATTCATTGAGTTACCCTTAATTTGGGAAACAACTTCATGTCCTTGCAATGATGTTCACTTTGAATTGCTTTGTCTTAAAACGTGGTTCTTGATAGAAAGTGTCTTTAAAACATCTTCTTAGACAATCCTGGCCTAATTAAAACTATGAAAACAAAAATTCATTTCCTTCTATAGAAGAGGAAATCTCCATTACATCATGAAGTGTATTTAATTTATCGGTGAAAATAGCAGCAGCAGTTGCAGACAGCACATATAATTATTTCCAGTTTGCACTCAGTAGTAGTGTAGCTTGCCCCTTAATTTTTTTTTATGGCATTGGTAACCCTCCCCTATAAGGGCCTGGACTGACATTATCAACCTAGCCTTGGGTGTGATTGTCAATTCAGAAACCTTTAGCTAAGCAACCAAGTGTAGGGGGGTTCTATTCCTCAAGATCGGCTCTTGCCCCATCTGGAAGCAGGAGCAAAGCACTCCCCATATGGTAAAAATGTTCTTGTACTCGCCCTCTAGCATGGTCATGTGATGATTAGGTGTGGGTTATCTGTAATTTTCATAAACCACTCTGTTTCAAACTTTCAAGTTAATAATTGACATTTGAATTTGATGTTATTAAACTTCCTTGAAGGATTTCGACTCAGGATTTGTAAGTATTAGGTACAGATGTATAATTCTTTTAGACATTTCCGAAAAATTATGAAAGGACGAAAAATCGTGTTTTAATATTTTTATTTTATTATTTTATGCATAGTAACTAAGAAATGACATAATCTGTTAAACAACTTTGTATGTGGCTTGACAAATATGAAATAAGCATGTGCCAATCGAAATTTTTCAAGTTTTTCAATTCAACCAGTGTGAGTTTCAAATTTCAATCCGTATAAAAATATCAATGGGCAGGCCATCTGAACCATATTGAACTAATTTCTTTTTGCAGTGTTGTTATACTTTTCTAGTGTATAGACTCCTGGACAAAGGCCAAGTTTTGCAAATGCCAAATACTTCGATCATATTCTTTTGAACTTTCAAGTTTAATGTTTCTCTTTTCAGTTACAACTTCACTTTGGATCAAAGCATATTTCATTTTGGCCGTTTGTGGCATTCTTATTGAAGCGCAATTGAATAAAATAAATAAGTATAAGTATAAGAACAGGGTTTTTACTTTTTTGGTTTAAACAGTAAACTTTAAATTAATGAGTCCTTTTACTCCTTTATAACCTACCTCGAGAGAATAGAGTTGAAGATCTGATATGTGAAGGTCAAGGACTATATTTCATGCATTCTATATCTCTATTTTTTTGGCTGATAGTTACTGTTATAATCTGAATTACAGATTACTCATTACTTCAACCAGCATAAAAAATTTCTTTGTAGACTTCAATTTAATTCACTGACACAAATTCATAATTTTTAATTTACACAACTATGTTGATAAAATCAGATTATTGATTACATGTCAGCTTCAATTTAATTTAAAATTTTACTTAGTAATCATAACATGTTATGATGTCAGTAGTTACTTGTTGATTCTGTTTTAAATTGTAAACATGTACATTTCAACTTGTCATCAATGTATTAAAGTTTTAAACCCGTTCTGTTGTGCATTAATCATGGAAGACATGGGGAGTGGAAGCCCAGAATTGAGGGAGCAGAAAACTAGTTCTACTCCAAGTCCAATTGCAAGCCAAAGCCAAGTCCAACAAATATCAAACCCCAAGAAACCCTTGTTAAAGTTTGTGAACAATATTACTAAAAACAAGAAAAAGAATAGAGGGGGTTGTGAAGAATGGATGTGCACATTGTGCAACCGTGTGTTTCAAGGAAGCTACACTAGAGTGTGGCATCATCTTCTATCTATACTTAGTGATATCATGGAAGACATGGGGAGTGGAAGCCCAGAATTGAGGGAGCAGAAAACTAGTTCTACTCCAAGTCCAATTGCAAGCCAAAGCCAAGTCCAACAAATATCAAACCCCAAGAAACCCTTGTTAAAGTTTGTGAACAATATTACTAAAAACAAGAAAAAGAATAGAGGGGGTTGTGAAGAATGGATGTGCACATTGTGCAACCATGTGTTTCAAGGAAGCTACACTAGAGTGTGGCATCATCTTCTATCTATACTTAGTGATTGGGTTAAGGGTTGCTCATGTGGGCTTGAAAAAAGGATGGAGATGACCAAGCTTCAAATGGTTGCCACAGGTGTTAGTGAGACAAATTTGGATAGTGATTGTCCTTTTAAGGTACTTAGACTTGTACCATCCTCCACTGATAGGAAAGACTCAGCAAATCAAAGTCAGTTAAACCAACTTGAGTCTGAGGGGAGTTCTACTTCCGAGAGGAGTAAGTCTCCTAGCATTGCTGCTAAACAAATTCATAAAATCTACAATGTGGTGCATAGGGATGAGGCTGATGATGTTGTAGCTGATTTTTTTATGGCAAATGGAATTTCATTTAGTGCTACTCGTTCACCATATTACAAAGAAATGGTGAAAAAAAACATAGCTGTTGGACCAAGATACACACCCCCAGGTTACAACAAAATGAGGAAAACATTGTTGAATAAGGGGGTCACAAGAATGCAGGGGCTTATGGGCAACCTCAAACAATCTTGGATTCTTTCGGGGTGTTCAATAGTCATGGATGGTTGGACAGATATTGAACTAAGGCCATTGTTGAAAATTATTGTCACATCTCCAACAGGGCATTACATTTTAAGAGCACTTGATTGCAATGGAAAATTGAAAGATGTTACCTTCATCTTTAAAATTTTGAAGGATGCAATTGAAAAGGTTGGTCCCTCAAATGAAGTACATGTATAATCACAGATGCAGCACCTATTTGTAGAGCGGTGGGATTGATGATCCAAAGTCAATATAGGCATATCTTTTGGAGTCTCATTGGACCCCGTAAGGTGCCATCTTTCTTTTTTACCAACATTACCTATGATGCAAATGGGCTAGAACTTGGTCGTATGTAACCTAATTCCAGAAATTCCTTAATTGTTTTCTCTATTTCATCTTTGTACCTTTTGGGGTGCATGTACGGAGTGGTGATGACTCCCTGTGTTCCCTCCTCTAACTCAATAATGTGCTCGAACACTCAGTTTAGCGATCAGCCTTCTAGAAGATCTCTGAATACTCTCATGTTTTTGTAGCAATGCCTGGATATCTGCCGGATGTTGGGTGTTGTTATCTGGAGGCTTCCAAAAAGTGACAAAACATTCGGCTCACCACTCTATGTCTCCCTGTCTGAGTACGGCCTCCATCCTCTGTGATGATACTGGCTCGAGGGGATAAGTGTTCATGCCCCTCAAGACCAACGTTTTTCCATTCTATCCCTGAAATTCCATCTCCATTGTCCTATAATATGTAGTATATTTCCCTATAGAATAAAGCCATTGAACCCCTAATACTACATTTGTATCTGTTGCATTTCCCACATAAAATGAGTTGGTCATATTGTAGTTTCCCAATGTGACATTTAGTTTGGGAATCCAATGGTTGCATTCCATGCTATTATTGCATGCTACTACTACTGTGAACCCTTCAAATTCCTCTGTATGAACACCCCGCCTAGACACCCATCCTGCATCTATGAAATTGTGCGTTGCCCCCCCCCCCAATCAATTAACACACCTACCCTGTGGCCCTTTACTACTCCCCTGACTCTAAGTGTATGAAATCTGGGTACTCCAGATAATGTAGCAAGAACTCCACCTAGTTATTCTCCCTTAAGTGACTCCTCCTCTGTTGTTTAAACTCCTCGGTTGTTCCCTGTTTAGGCTCATCCTCTTCACTATCTGAGTAGACTTCTATATAGTGTGCCTTTGCTTTCCTTGCGCACCTATGACCTGGAATCCATGGTTCCTGACAAGTGAAGCACAATTTCTTCCTTCTAAGTTCCTTCCTAGTGTCGTCATCCACCCAAATTTTCTTTGGCCATTCTTGCTAGAAGGGTTTCTTATCTTGGTCTTTCATTGGGAAATTTGTCTTAACCGAAAACCTGTTCTTGGGAACTGAATCTTGTAGATCTCTGGCTCTACTTATGGCATCATGTAAAGTGGATGGTTTGTAGCCTTTCACCCACCCACGTAAAGGCTCTGTCAAAGCTTCTGTAAATAACATAACCAACCTGCTCTTGGACACATCTGTCACCATAACTACTACTCTCTGAAACTCTGATATGAAGGCCTCAGCACTGTCGATCTATTTGAGTTGTGCTAAATCTCTAAAATGTATCTTCGGGTCCCTTTTATCAAACCGCTCCATGAGCCTCTGTGTGAAATCATTGTATGTATGTCACTAACCCATGGTACCACCACTCATGAGCCTCGTCGTCCAGATGTAAGGTAGCCAATTTAATGGCATCCATCTCGGTCATAGGGTTTAGTTGGAAATAAGTATTCAACTTCTAGACCCATATTCTCGTCGAACAACCGTGAGATCCCTCAAAATTAAGAATGGTCAACTTGCCCACAGTTTTCTATAATTCATAGTTCTGAGTAAACCCTCTATTAAAGTTCCTAGGTCAGTTCTTGCTTTTCATATTGCAAAAGTCTAAGAATGACATAGCTAAATGGAACTCATCTCCCAAATCCTTGTACTCCTGTAGATAAGCCCCAAATAGTTCACTAGGTTCAGATGGCATGATTGGTCCTGCAATGGCATTTTCCAGAAAGTGAGGCATAGTGGGTCTGGAAGGTTTATTGTATATGTGCAGAGTGTTCTGCATATGAGTGTACGCATGTTTCCTGCTACTACTGGTGGATCCTCTATCTCTTGGTGATATCGGTAAATTGTTCTTACCCTATTCTGGATTAAAAGCCAACCCATTTATAGCATTTAATACCTCTTTCTGCACTTTAGCTAAGTCATTTAATGCGCTAACCAAGCTATGAAATGCCAACCTATCTTCATCTTCCCCTATTCCCTTTCCTCTATCAGAGTGTATACCATGTTGGGTCCATGTCTGAATTTGTGTCTTTCAACTTAATATCTTCAAATCCCAGATCCTCTATGTGCCTACCCTTCCTTCTTCTATAAGTCTATAAGTCACAAAAGCAGTTTCTTCTGGATTCATTTACTGTTCATGTTCAAGCCCACAGCTGGCAAGGAACATGCTATGATACCACTGTAATATCCCAACTAATATTCTACCCTTGTTTTCATAATATGTTTGTGGTTTATGTGTTTCAAGTAGGTTTGAGATATAAAAAAATTTGCATGCAAAATAAGTGTCGTACCAAAACCCCTAAAATATAGTAGATCTAGAGATAAAATAGGAAATATGACTCAGCTAGATTTGAGGAACATACCAATGATTATAGTTGTGTAGACTCTTCAGTATACAAAAAACATGCATGCCGTGCATCCACCAGATATCCAAAAGTGTGATGCTAACTCAGGTGTGATGCCCATGCAGCAGTTAAAACGTCCTTCTTTGTATATAAGAATCCTCGTAACAGCTTTAATACTTGACCGTTGATACTGGATCTTTCTAGAACTAGTGGTATGACTTATCTGAAAAGCTCGACATGCAGCGAGTTTGCTCTCTCTAAGACCAATAACAAATTGACTTGCCTATGAAGGATGACACCCTTGCTTCTTGTAGTTTTGGCTTGTAATAGCAGATGGCTCGATGATCTCCTAGTATAATAATATGACCCCTCCGATGATGATGGTGGAAGCATGCAAAGAAAATAAGAAGTTTATGGACCTCTGCAAATTGTTTCCTAAATTTCCAATGCACCCGTAGCAATAGAAACGTGATCCCTGTGGACCTGTCTTCCTGGGTGTGTTGAAGCTCTGAAGAATGTTGAATGCTTGAGATGCTTAAGATAGATCTGAGTGATCTATCCAGAAAGTGATTAGGGCAAATAGATTTCATTGCCAAAAACACTTGCTAGCTGAAGACTCACGTCTCCAACGCCAACTTGATGTTGCGGCTACAGCTATTGCTGCTCTCGAAACCAAACTCAAAGATAATAATGGTCATAGATGTCCTATTTGGTTCAACTAGCCTTCTTATATAGCTTTTAGGGTTAGCATGTAACTTTTATGTTTTGCATGTCACTTTTAGGGTTTGCACTTTACTTTTTGCATGCATGCAATTCTAATTGCTCGTTGACTTAAGCCAGAAGAAATAAGCCATGCATGCTTTGTGATATTAACTTTGATGGCCCGCTTTACTATACTGGTGACTTAATAAGACTGAATAGATGCTCTGCTCTGCTCCTGGTATTAAATGTACTCAATCAATTCCCTTTTTCCATAATACCCGCTTGAACCTATGGAAATTAAATAGGTTAGCGGGTGTTTCTGATGCTTAAGTAGAAGAGGACATGTCACATTGCATCTAAGCTCGGTGGTGGTGATGATGATGATGATGGTGACATTGGAGGTGTAGAGCCTAGTGAGGCTCAAGCCTATAAGGATAGCCTTGTTGTTGAAGATCGCACTTTATGATCACCTTCATTGTTAATGATATATTTTGGGCCTTGTCCTTTGGGCATTTTTGGATTGTGTACTACTTCAGTCATTTTGCTAACTTTTTGGGATATCTAGTACTTTGGGCATTTTGCCAAAATGTTGACTATGTATTACTTTGGGCATTCTGATTTTACCGACATGAATATCAATGTAATATGGAAGATTTCAAAATGTGTTTTTTAAATTTAAAAATTGTATCTTCAATCATTTAAATTATATGTAAGGCTTAGTTTTAGTAAGGCTTAATTACAAATCAATACTTATATCAAATATATCATTAAATGTAAGGCATAGTTCTAGTTTTCTTTAATATTTACTTTTATAAATTCATTTTTTTATATTTTTTATTGTCGTTCCCAACCTGTTGTTTCCTGGAAATTTGGCGGAAACCTCTAGAGATATTCGACACTTGTATCCACGTTCCAGAAACTTGTGCAACATAGTTCATTATCCATTGGTTAATAGCATGAAATATTTATTTTGGATAATTATCTCTAAAATATAAATTAGAAAATTACTTTTTTATTGTTTCACGTTTTATTTTCGAAGTTACTTAAAACAATCCATTACAAAAATCAAAAGATAAATTAGGGTTTAATTGAATATCATAAGATTCTAATTTTTACAAGTTATCTCATGTTTTGACAAGTTGACTGGTCTTTTCTTAGGATATTTCTGATTTTTCTGCAATCTAAAAATTTCCATAAAAGAAAAGAATTTTTCAGATTTAGTAACTCTTAAAGTTTCGCTAATTTATCATTAACTTGGTTGAGCTACTAAGAGTTTAATTTTTTGCATTATGCAAGCATTTTACTTACTAATTGCAAAAATTTGTGGGGAAAATTACATAATCTTAAGGTATTATTTGAAGCATTTTTCTAACTTACTCATTCTGAAATTTACTGTATTTTCTGCATTTTTAGACATTTTCCATGATTTTATTTTCTTGCTTATATAACACAAATCACTCATAAGGAAATTAAAAGTGATTTAAACCACTAGCCCTTCAAGACTAATCACTAATACACATAATCTAAATGATGGTTTTGGTTCATGGTTATTAATTAGTAAATTGGCATTTGGATTTATCTTATGTAGTGATCACTTGTTGCTTTCCTAAACCAATTTAGTAATGTGTGTTATACCAGATGGTATATGGGGATATCTTTACCCTCATATTTACTATGCAAAGCATGGTTGAAATTTAGTTTTGCTAGAATAGAGTAGATATTCAAAGCAATGATGATTATGATTGCTGAGATGTTATATTTTGGTTGCCATATGTTGCTAGTGATGATAAGATGCCAATATATTTCAAATCCAGTTGCATGCCTAGAGAATGTTTATTATGGATACTTACACCTGTAATACTAATGAACAAGGTTAGTAGGAATGTTATGTGGATTAGTACATGGAAATTGTTATTGTTTTATGCATGTTACCAACTTATTTGTACCATAATTGGATCAGCTGAGGAGCCGCCATTTGACAAGCATGATACATGTTTGTGTTCCAGTGCGTTGGATGATCTACCCTTTGTGCCTAGCCAGTTTTGGCTAGTCAGTTTTTGTTTTGAATAATTTTGACCATGGCCCTACGGGGTTTGTAATAAAATGTGCTAGTAGGTTGTTTTGAGTGGTTCAGTCTCCTAAGATGTAGAATTTTAAATAAGGTATTCCAGGGAGTTTTTTGGCCTTGACAATTATGCTTTGCCTATAGCGGAGTATAATTGACGAGGTTTTCTCCCGCTTCCTCCAAAGCTGGAATGCCCGATTTTGAATTATGGTCCTTGGGGGGTTATTAGAGCCCAACTGAGTATGTATAAACCTACTAGGCATTATTAGAATAGATTATGGTCATGTCCAAAGTCACTAGGACCCTCAAAAAAATTCCGAAAAAAAATTACCAGACGCATCAAATTTTGGATTTTTAATTTTTTAATTTTTCCTAAGTTTTTATTTAATTTTTCCATAATTTAAATGGAAAAAATAAATTTGTAATATGTTAGTCATCCGGAACCTAAATTCAGTGATTGAAGGCTCTAACCTTAAGCCAAAAATCATTCATGATCAAAAATCATTCATAATCAGCCAATCAGCTATCTCCAAGTTTCAGAAGTTCATTCGGCCTCATAATTAATAATTTCTCAAAAAAGTCATTTACGGAGAAATTATTAATTAAAATATTAAAAATGAATATTTTGGAGAAAATCAAAAACTCTCCAAAATAAACCAAATTGAATAAAATAAAAGGCTAAATGACATAGCAATGGGCATTTATGATGATTTAACTTGACACAAATCCTCTTCAGTCAACAATCGGAGAGCATTAAAGATACATTCAGTTAGCATACTTGTCATCTCCAGCTAAACTCATGAATTTGGTGATTTGGAGGGTTGTGATTGGTCCGATGATAATTACGGAGCAGGGTATTCATTACAAAAGGTGTTTGGTGCAAACCCTAAGGGTTTTGGCACCTGTCATCACAGGTTAACACCTCCTTCATGCTCACGCCTCCTTCACAGTGCTCACGCCCCTCCTGCTTCAAGGCTTGCGCCCTCACACATGTGGCTTCTCTAATGGCTAGTATTGGATGTTTAGAGTTGGAAGTGGGGGTGCCTTGCCTAGGTGGAGGCCACCCCTCGCTCACACCAACTTTTTCTCAAGTTTGGGCTCTCAGTTATGTGTCGAGCCGGTTAGGTTTGGGTTTTTGGTTTTAGGGTTTTAGCACTCTCTCATTGTATAAATAGAGGCTCTTTTAGCTCTATGGGGATCGGATTTTTAGCATAGAAACTCTAGAAAATTTGTATTGTAATATTTTGCTTAAGATTTAATAAAGTTGATGACTTTGGAGGTCAAAGCGGAAGCTCTATGTTGGTCATGATTCACCGTGTGAGGTGATACCTTTCTTTGTTCATTTCTTTATGGATTCTTAAGCATTTGATTGTGTAAATTTTGAAGACTAACAATCTAGCACTATTTCATGTAATCTATGGTTTTCTCTTGAAGATTGTGTGCTTTCAGGTATCGTTCGATATACAGGGGCCTTTTTATGGTTAACATTCATTCTGCAGGTTCCATAACACGTCATTCTCTTTCAGGAAAATCGAGAAGCACAATTTCTTTGCCTCATCCATCAAGTAAAAGAAATCTTTCCGGTTACTTTTCTCAAGTTTAATCTAAGTTTCTCCTTTCTCAAGTGCCACATAATTTTGTGGCTACTTCTCTTTCCCCATTAGCATCCTTACGTACATGCAGCTAGTCTGGACGGTTTCGGGACTAGTGCTTCTAGTGGTCACCTTGTTCGGAGGTTGATCCCACCTTTTGTTGATTATTGGTTGATTTTTCCCCCTTCTTCTAGGTCGGATTTGGCCTCCTTCCGCCTTATTGTGTGTTTTTCTTCTTGGTTTTCGTTGTTGCCCTCTTTTTTCATTTTTATTGTAGCCACTTCTCTCTTATCGCTGTCCCGTTTTTACCATTTTTTGCAGCTCATTGATTGTTTAGTTCACTGCCCTATTCTTCCCTTCTTTTGCACCCAATTTCCTGTTTTTGTTCCTCCCTTTTGCCCCTCTTTTCCTCCTTTGTTTCAGCCCTCTTTTGCCCTCTTTGTGCTCTTTTCTATCTTCTTCTTTTTTCCCTCTTTGCAGGTTTGAAGAAAAGGTTCTCAACAAAAAGATAAATCACTCTCCTTTTTACATAAAATCCACTAATAAAGTTTCATGTTAGTCTTCTAGCTTTATTTCAAAAGTCCTTTCAAGGGTTGAATTCCCAAGGCAAATTGTAAATCTCAATAAAGTTTCTCTTTTTGTTTGAGTGGGGTTTTTAAGCCCCCACTCTCAACCTCCCCCATTTGGGGAGGTTTGTGGTGTTCTTATTTTTATTTGCTTGGATTAGATGTGCTTGTGCTTAGAATAATCTCATTACCTTTCTTAGAATACTAATTGCTAGATTAGCCCATTTTGCTTCATTAACTAAGTTGATTACGTCATCTCTTAAATTTTTATCTTTCAATAAGTAAATCAACTGTTTAAAGTAGAAATCTCTTGAATCTCACCTTGTGGATCAAGAGTGCTCTCTATCAGAGAATTGTCTTTTATTTCGATATTTACTTACCCCCATGCTCTCCCGATTAGGGCCTAAAAACCTGAAAGAGATTCTTGGGTAGATTAGTCTTTTTTACATTTTTGTAAGTTAATTAATTAATCTTTAAAGTCTCTTGAACTTGCTGTAATCCAAGTCAAGAGCACTCTCTATCGAAGAGCATTCCCACTACATATCCTTGCATCAAGCATATAGCTTTAGCTAAGTCTCTTGAACTTCTGTCATAAGACAAAGTCAAGGGCGCTCTTTGTCGAAGGGTTTTAATCAATTTACTTATAAAATTTTGCAACTCACATTTCCTCACTTAATTAATTTATCTCGTTGTTTCCTTGCTTGAGTATGCTCTGACCGACCTAAAAATCAAAGTACCCAGAAACGGCATTGGATTGTTAATCTTACAAGACTCATCTTAATAAAAAAAAATACGCGATAACCGACGCACCGGCGTTGTAGAAAACTTCTTAAGTCATTCCTAGTAAAGGCGCCGAAACTCCCCGCTGTCTAGAGTCTCAGCTAGCTGGTCAATCTTCGCGATACCAGCCTGAGATACTGGAAGGGCCGTCATGTCTCCAACGGATTAACTTGGAAGATTTTCCCGGTTGATCTTGTGATACCTTTCATTGAAGCCCTAAACAAGACCATTTAAAAAACATTTAAAATATACCAAGAGCACTCGCATAACATCCACTAGCTTTATTTCAGGACTTGGTCTTATCTCTTTAATCATTACAGAGCTTCGACTCCATAAGGCACTGGTCTATTAATTTATGCGTGATTGTTACATCTGGATCATTTGTCTTTAGCTTATAAAATCTTTATATATAAATGCATCTTTATCTCACAAGTCTTGATATACTATTCATCTTTTAATCCAGTACAGCAATGTGGATTGCTTTTGTCGTGTGTTCAAAATTCATAATTTTTAATCATCTTTCATCACAATAACTCCTAAACAACACCCATCTGCATCATAACATCAAAAACTTAACTTAAACATTGAGCCATAGAAAACTCTTTGTTAGGGACTACCCCCCTTGGCTCATTAGGAGTTAGCCTAAACGGAGTAGGTGACAGTACCTGGCTCTGTGCTTGCCCCCAAGGTCACACCTCTCCCACTTTCTTAAGTGAGGAGACAACTTTCGGAAGATTTCTGCTGCTGGTGTGCGATCGGGGGACAACAATGCACATACCATTAACTTACATCTCTTGATTATCATAGGGACCATAAACTCCTTCGGCTCCACCAATGACCTCTCCACCTCCATATCATGTCATCTTTGTATCTTGAAACTATTGGCTTAGACTTGACAGAATGACTCTTGACTTCCCCTCTATGAACCCTTCATCATGAAAGCCTCCATGTTTTCCATAGTGACCTAGCTCTGTTGTGTGCAACATTGTTCTCTGACGGGATAGGAGGCTCACTTGTAAAACTATGGGGCTAGTTATCATCAAGGAAGCCAAGTTGACATGGAGAAATGCGCTCCTTAGACCTGAAACAATTTTCCCCTATCATTGAAATCAGTTGATGGTTGGAAGGGTAGGTACTCCTTGAATTAAGATATACTGACTATTTGCTCTAAACAAACAATATTGTGGCAACTCCGTCGAGCCTATGGATGGTCGTGTTGCCACCTAAAACACACTTCACCACAAATAAGTCTCCCAACCGCTAGGTGTGTTCTTGAGGGGCAACTATGAGTTTAGAACCCAATGTCACCTCGATTCCTAACTCCTTCGTTTAGACCAACTCCCAAAAGTCAAGGTGGGTAGTCGCTACTTACTAAGTTTCTTAAATGTTTTAATTAGGGGTTAAAATTTATTAAGGTTTACTTAAGTTCAATGACAAGCAATCATGCAAATATGCAACAGTTTTCAATGACAGGCAAACCTTGCTTTGAAATTAAACCAAAGACAATTGCAAAAAAGAAATAATTACAAAAAACCAATGCCTACTTTATATGGGCTATGAAGTCACTCTATGAAATTAAACTTGATATCAATTCATATCCCAACAATAGCCAATATTCACACACATAGTCGAAATGAACCTTCTGCAAAAAAAATAAACAATGAATAGGAACTTGCTTGCAATATAAACTAACTTATAGATTTGGAATTTGAAATAAAGTGCTCTGGAAAAATAAACATCTTGAACTGCAATGCTTTGGAAGTAAAAGTGAGAATGAAACAAGAGACTATAGCGTTTTGCAAGTGGTCTTGTAAATTTTAGTTAATTTTAGGTCTCACTTTAGCTTAGGGGATTTAATGTGTGAAACAATGAAAGTACAACCTAACTAATGTGTCTACCCCTAAAACTTATCTCCTTCGATTTGAGAGAGATCGTTGGGTGCTCCACAAGAGAACACAAGGTCCTCTTCTAGCTCCACAAGTCACTCCCAAAGATTGTCGAGTGCTCAATCGGAGGACATTAAGTGCCACAAGGCTCCCAACAAGCTCTACCCATCTAGCTCCACAGATCAACCTTTATTTTCTCAGTTATTTAAAGATAGATGATGAGTGCCTATTATTCTAGCCAACACAAATCTTTGCCCTTTCTTATCACCCAAGATCGGACTAACCAGCAAGGGGAGTGAATACAAGGCATGTTAGGATTATAATCCTCCCTTGTCCAATTAGGTCAATTATGCCTAAAATATGAATCTTTTCAGTCTTTATTTAGTCACTAGCACCATTGGGTCCACGTGGCCTAATTGGGCCACATGTACCAGTTACTAGAGTGTGGGGAACACTAATTGAGGCTAATTGCCACTGACTGCACTTGCATGCATCAGTTTAGGCGCCTCCTAGACCAATCCCTGCAATTTAGGAGCCACTGGGAGTGCCAAAACCAACCTCCTTCAGTTGGTGACTAGTCAAGCCTAGTTAGGAGTCAATTACATCCAGTTATATTCAGTTACCGCCAGTCATTGATTAACTGCATGCAGGAAGGCACTTTTCCTCACCTACCACATTCAGTTAGACTAATTAATTGATTCTAAGTGACTAAGGCACTGATTCAGACAACTGGAGCTAGCTAGTTAAGCTCTAATAGTGACTTAGACAACTCATGTTATCCATGCAGTTAGATTGAGTCAATCAATTTGAATTTCCTCTCATGTATTCGAATTGACTGGTTATTTATACCAGTGTATTACATTGTAACAATGATCCATTTTTTTACTTTTGATTAATGAAAGCCTATACAGCTGCAAATCATTATTGCATTGTTTCATACCATATTTTGAGTAAAATTGCGTGTGTAATCTTCTTGTGAGTTTTGCCCTTGTTCATAGATTCTTGTTCATAGATTCTTGTGAGCTCAATTTTAATATGGTATCAGAACCTCGACGGGACAAGGCACTTCTCCTTATACAGATTTCTTACTGGATCAAAAATTTTGAGCAAAATTGCTCCCTCCATCACTACACCAGAAGCGGAGAATTTACCACATAAATCCTAAGCAAAGGAATTGTTGATCAAGCTAGCTCGATTGACTAAGCTGGGTGTGAAGAAAATTCCAAAGGTGCAAGTTGTCGAAGGTGCAAGCTGTCGACCTTACTTTGTCTGTTTTTTTGTGTAATTGCAGGTACAATTTCAAATGGATTCAAAACTATAAGTTCCTCTTCTTACTCCAACCACAAGATATTCAGAATGGAAGTTGAAGATGATTGCAACTCTCAAGAGACAAGATCTCTATGAGGTGTCTATTGGACTTGGTAAAGAGTCTTTATGAGAATGAGAATGACTAGTTAAATGACGGTGATGCAGCTTTTGGAGCAATAGGTCTGGCCCTCTCTCCTAGCTTGCGCTACCTTATTGGCTCTGTTGAAAACCCAAACGATCTCTAGACAAAATTAGATAGAACCTTTGGCAAGCACAATGAGGATCATTATAGCACTTTGGAGAGCACACCCAGCACCACAAGAGTTCTTGATTCAAAAGTCTCAGCCTCTACTCTCTTTGATGAAGTTGTTCAAGATAAAGAAGCAGAATCTTCTACACAATCAATTCGAATTGAAGAAAGTCTCCTTGCAGTGACTCCTTCTCATGTTGCTCCGAAAGTTTATGAGATCTCTGATATCTCATCTTCTCATATGGCAGATACAGAAGAAGACATTAGAATCTATGATATTGACGAAAAACCTTGCGGCACTTCTATGCAAACATTCTCCAGTGATTCTCCTTTAAATTCTATGCAAAATTTGCCAGTGATTGCTTCTGAAAGTGAAGAGGAATTTGATTTCTCTCCCTCTAATGTTGCTGCTGGTGTGCAGATAAGTAATACCTTGGATATTTTGGAAAAAATATCAGATTGTAGGAGTGATCCATCCACTTTCCTTAATCTAGATCTTCCAGCAAAGTCTATAGGATTGCATGCACCAATACTCAGAATTTTGAAGAAGGAGAAAACTGTGCATCTACCATCTCGGTGGACCATACTTTTGGATCTGATATGAACCTATTTGGATCTGATATGATCTTATTTGGATCTGATCTGATATTATTTGGTTCAAATTTTAAATTCCAAGAGCCTTCAGTCATGCTTGTAGCTGCTCTCACCAATTTTGGTGTGAAAAATCAAGTACCGCAAGTCTTGTTCAAATTTGTTGCTAGGGATTTGATGTTAGTTTCCTCCTATGAGGTTTCTAATATTGTATTTTGTGATTCATTAGTTATTTCTAAAGCTATATCAGATTATGGAGCTCAAGCATTCACTCTCCACAGTCTTAGGGCTTCTCTACCTTTGATCACATGCTCATCTCCTCACAAAACTAGTAAAGAGGGAGACATTCCGCATTCGCCTGAAGACTTGCTCCTAACACTTGGGGCTGATATTACCTCACATGGTTTGTTGTTCAAGGCTGCAATAGATCAGTTTCTTGGGTGTTCCTTAGATGGTTTGAATTCTCAAGCACCTTTGCTCTCTTATCAGTTGAGTTCAGTTGCTCTACATGGGTCAAGTTTTTATCTAGCAGTTGTCTATATTTCTTATTCAGTTAAGCACATTATTATTCTTCCAAAGAGGAAGATTCCTCCAGACATAATGATGGAGAAGTTCACATGCCAAGCCCCATGACACCTGTACACAGAAGAACAAGCTTGATCCCGATTCTACCTGCTTAATTTGAGGGGGGGGGGCTTTTTCCCATGTCGTTTTTTCCCCGTTTCCTTGTTTGTATTAAGCAGTTACTTTTGCATTTCAGCTGTAATGGGTGACCTATGGTCTTAGTTACCAGGGCCCACAATTTTCCATGTTAGCATTCAAGGGGAGTGTTAGGATTATAATCCTCCCTCGTCCAATTTGGTCAATTATGCCTAAAATAAGAGTCTTTTCAATCTTTATTTAGTCACTAGCACCATTGGGTCCACATGGCCTAATTGGGCCACATGTACCAGTTACTAGAGTGTGGGGAACACTAATTGAGGCCAACTGCCACTGACTGCACTTGCATGCATCAGTTTAGGCGCCTCCTAGACCAATCCCTACAATTTAGGAGCCACTTGGAGTGCCAAAACCAACCTCCTTCCGTTGAATTCAATTGGTGACTAGTCAAACCTAGTTAGGAGTCAATTACATTCAGTTACATCCAGTTATATTCAGTTAGCACCAGTCATTAATTAACTGCATGTGGGAAGGCACCTTTCCTCACCTACCACATTCAGTTAGACAAGTTAACTGATTCTAACTGACTGACGCATTGATTTAGACAACTGGAGCTAGCTAGTTAAGCTCCGATAGTGACTTAGACAACTCCCGTTATCCATGCAGTTAAATTGAGTCGATCAATTCAAATTTCCTCTCATGTATTCGAATTGACTGGTTATTAATACCAGTGTATTACATTGTAACAATGATCCATTTTTTACTTTTGATTAATGAAAGCTTATACATCTGCAAATCATTATCGCGTTGTTTCATATCATATTTTGAGTAAAATTGCTTGGGTAATCTTCTTGTGAGTTTTGCCTTGGTTCATAGATTCCTGTGAGCTCAATTTTAATAGGGCAGAGTTAATTAACTTGAATTGAAAAAATTAATTGAACTTTTAACAGAAACTAGCCAGCACGATATTACAAGGATGACAAAGCCACTTCACTTGCAAGGTGTGGGCACAACAAATGTGCAAATGCTTTAAGAGAATTAAATTAAATCCTAGAGAATTAAATTAAATCCTAGCCCTTCCTCTCTTGCTTACAAGGGTGGGCAACGCCCAGCTTCCTTTGCTATCAATGGATGACAAAACTTTTAAAAAATGAAGATTTAACCTAGCCACACAACTTTCTTCCTAATTATGGGGCAAGCAATGAAAGTAAGTGAAATACTGAAATACAATTAAATAACTAAATCTAGTCTCTTTTCACTTGCAATGCAAGAATGGGCAAGCCCAACTTCATTTGTATCTAAGGGATGGCTCAAAAATTGAAAGAAACTTGAATACTCTTGAAATAAAAGAAGAGTCAAGTTCAAGAAACTCTCTTGAACTTGTTACAAATGATGAAATTTCAGCACTTGAGAATTTAGGGAAATGAGAGAAAGAGAAGAGATTTGACCCCTTTGAGCTAGAACTTTGAAGTGGTGGCTTTTGGGAGTTTGCACAATTTTTTGCCCAAATTTTGATAGAGTTTTCCCTTGTGCTGCTAAAAACCTGCAAAAAAACAAGAAGCATAAAAACAGTAAAAGATGCCCAAAATCACTTTGGGACACCTTGCATACAAGCATGAGAATTTGTACAAAATTTTACAAAAAAATTACAGAGTGAATAACTTCAAAAAAGTTGTACAAATAAAGGTTTAAACAAGATCCAATGGTGCTTAAAGAGATAAATTATAATGCATAAATTTTATGAGAAAATGGGTGAGGAAAAAGTGCTCTTTGCTCTTCAACTTGAAGAAGTGGGGCATCTTGAAACAGTAAAAGTTGTTTCTTACAAAAATAACCAACATAAATACGCCAAATAATCCATGAATGGATAAATAATAGAATATAAAATTTGTAAGATATGGCATGTTTTACAATTACATTGCCTTGGGCTTTATAAGCCATTTTGCACCTTTTCGATATAAGTCATGTATTTTGACTTTTTATAATTATTTCTTATTTAATAATTACTAATTATTAATATTAATTTAATTAATATTGATATTGATATTTATTATTATTACTTTATGTTATGTTATATAATTTTTTTATAAAACATTGTCTTCCTCTTAAAGGGAGCTTTGTCCTCAAAGCATATTGAAGACAAAGCTTACGTCTGATTTCTTGATTGTAATGTCATCTCTAAGTCTTTTCTTTAATACTTGCAACTTTTGATGAAATGAGATGATACAAGTTACGAATTCCAAAGAAAAAATGTCGCATCATCTGTGATGTGGTCCATTTGAGATCCATCTTCATCGGAGATGATTGTTGATCGCCTTGTTGGATAAATCTTCCTGTTTTCTGCATAGGTTGCAGATTTCGTGTTCTTTCGCTTCTGAAATTATAACTCCTTTGTTTATGTCCATTTTGACCCTGTCGTTGGTCAAAATGTTTTTTGTAATTTGAGTGTCAATAAGGAGTTCTTGTTGTTTGTTTTTCTGTTGTATTGACTTCCTTTTGAACTGTGTCGAGGACCGAATTTGTATTTGTTTCTTCTTCCTCAACTTGAATTTTTTTTCCAGAAAATCTGGATGCTTCCTGATGGATCTGAATTAATTTGTTTTCTAATAGATTATTATTCTGAATTTTCTCAAACCTTTCGTCTTGCGATTGTTTGTCCTCTTTTAACTTCTTGATTTGTTCCTCTAGTTCTTGATTAAGATTTCTCAGACCATGGTTTTCTTCTTGATGTTTTAGTATTCTTCCTTCGAGGTCTTCATTGGAAAGTTCCATCTTTCGACTATTTTTTAGTTTCTTGATTTTCGTAAGTAATATCTTGTTATGAATTCTTGGTCAAAATAGTTCTTTGGTATCGCTTGCTAATTTTTCATTGATTTTCACAATTTCTAACTTGTGCTTCTTTTTAGTGTCGTCATGCTTTTGATGGAGTTCTTCCTTCTGTTGTTGATGTAGACATATCTTTGATTTTTGACTTTTAAGCTTTCTCTAGATTTGCGCAAATTCATCATCTTTGTCCATGATGAGCTTGTTTAAACGTTTTATGTCTTCTTCTAAATCGTTATCACTTCTATACGATGATTCTTTGTTATCTTCGAACTTTTTTATTTTGTCATTAAGGTCTTGGTTGTGATTTTCTAATTGAGATATTTCTTCATTATTAGCTAATAACAGTTTCTTGATATCTTCATTAGCTTTTTTCAATTTTTTATTTTGATCTTTTGAGTGATGATTCTCTTGCTCTATCAACTTATGAAAAATGATTTGCTTACTCATCACAAATTGTAGATTTTTATTGTTTTCCTTATAGTATCCTAATTCGCTTTCCAGTTTCTGTGATTGCAATTGTGAGTTACCTTGATTGTCTTTCATAATAAAATATTTACCACATATTGGACAGGAGCAATTGCCATTCTTAAAAAATGTAGGATATTGGATTCCATTTCGCAATAAGGACACTTAGTCTCCAAAATTTGGATTTGTATTTGGAACCCATAATTTCTTCAACAAATCCACAATGGGCTTCAATGACTTCTTCAATATCTTCTGAGACTTTATTTCTGCTCTTTTTAATATCTTCTTGGTCTTCTTTCTTTGATTTCGTCTTCTTCCCTTTTTGTATTAAATAATAATTGTAATGACAATTATTAATTAATTATTATTATTCTTTAAAATAATAATATTTTTTTCTAATTGGGAAGCACTTAGAACTTTAAAAATAATAAATATTATTATTAATATAATATATATATATATATATATATATATATATATTATATTAGGGTTGGTAGGTCTCTGATGGAAGGAGGATTGCAGCGTTGCACGTGGAGTGGAGTGTAGATGTGGCAGCGATTGGAGTAGTCTCCAAAGGGAATGCAACAAGATGCAGGTGGAAAGGTGTAACAACCCGGTTTTGACCTCGTTTGCATTAAATGTATATGATGTATATATTGTAATTAATCATGGTGTGGAGCTAAACGCAAAAGCCCCACCATTGATTTATCGTTTTATGTTTCGACGATTAAAATCGATGTTGATGGTATTTTGTGCTAGCCAAGCACATTATAATTTTGGACATCATGTAAATATGCAATTTAATTAAAATACCCACAACTAGCTATGTCAATGCAACATTAAAAGAGATAGGGGCATGATTTTTTAAGGATAAGGGGGGTATTCAAACCTTTGGGCCAATGGGGAAAAGCCAAATGTCAAAGGGAGGACCCATCAAACTATCAACTACCCATTTTGTCTTTTGTGCCCAATCATTCAATTCTGCCAGAATTGGTTGGGTTAGTTATTGCATGGGAATCGGCAAGGTATGGGAGTTAGAAATTCGAATTTGGAGAAGCACCCATTTTGGGGAAAATGTTTTTTTACTTATGGGGCAAGTTATTGCCCAAAAAAGATGCCCACTCCCTCATGTATTCACATCCTCCATTCCTCACGTAGTTGGAAGCTGGGAGAGCTCTTTTTCTCTCACGTTTTTTTTTGTTTTTTTTTTTGTTTTTTTTGTGTGATTCCTTCACGTTTGGGGTCGTTTTCTTCATTTTCCTCGGGCAGGGAAATCGTTTTTGTAATGATCAATGGTTGGGTTTCCTCCCCCACGATATTGTTGCATTTCCTCATTGTTTTCCAAGCTGGAAATCGTTTTTGGTAATGCCCAGCGAGTGGGAGAAGAGACCCACGATTTTGGGGTGTTGTTGAGTCTGTTTTGCCCACGTGAAGGCCATAAACATTTCTGGAAATTGAATTGTTGTTAGGGGGCTTTTTTTACCCATCTTGACAATTCATTTTGTTGTCCAAACTGTTTTTCCTCAAACCCAGAATTTTGTATCTTGCTGTGTGTGCATATTTTGCTTTGATCTAAATTGGTTGGGAGTGGAATTGGGTCTGAACTAGCTTGACAAACCTAGTGTATGAAGGAACCTCACAGACAGATCTAGAGGGGTTGGTTTTCTTCTTTGCACATCCTGAAGAGCACTAGAAGGGAAGGCATAGCCCGAGGGACTGTGTAGCAAAGAAGGGGGTGCTTCCTTTTGTTGGGTGTGTATATGTTTTAAAAGCCAAACCAGATCTGGTGCAGGTGTTCCTAGCTCTGTGGTTGAGCTCACTAGCTTAGCAAATCAACCATTCCACCTCCTTAGCAACCTGCTAAACCCAGCTATGTTTGGTTTGGCTGAATTTTGATATACCTTTGGCTATTTGTGAGCCTGCTAGTGTTCCCTTATTCCTTGTGGGAATCATGCCCACTCGGGGGTGGCAGTGGTGCTGAGAGATTGACGAGCCCACTGGCCTATGGTTGGGTGGAACGTTGCAGCGACATAGCTAGTTGCGGGACAAGCTTATCAAGATAAGTATTTTCTGTGTTTAAATACTTGCAACTGTATTTGTTTTATAAATTAGTATGAACATGATGAATGATTGAATGGAATGTGTTTTGCTTTCGCTGTATGTTAATGATTTACACATCTACATATGCATTTTTTTAAGTTCAATACATTTTATATTGCGTTCATGGGGCTAGATTGCCCGAATTAGATAGATATCAACGCTGTTAGTCGCTTCCTCTCTGTCGAGATGAGGGGAGGGGGCATGACAGTGTGGTATCAGAGCTCATGTTGCAGCATTGGGCCTCAATGGGCCATGAAGAGCAGTGACAAAAGCAAGATTACCCTCTGGCCAGCAGAGGAAAAATGAGAAAGACAGGAAAAAATTTCAAAAAATTTCTTTAGTGTTGGAAATTTTCATATATCAACTCAGTTGGCCGAGTTCTGCCGATACAATGTCAGCTAGACTTTGCGAGTGGGGCCGATGACAAAAAAAAGAGAAGAAAAATTTTCAAATTTTTCTAAGTATGGACATGTCAAAAAATCTTTGAGAGTTTTTCCGATGCATGTCGGATGAACTCAATGAGTTTCGTCGATGCGTATCGGGCGAGAAAGGCAAGTTTCGTCAATGTGCATCGAGCAAAAAAATTGAGTTCTTCCGATGCCGAGGAAAGAAAGAAACAAAATTTAAAATTTTTTCTAAGTGTCAAAAATCCCATATCGGCAAGAAAAGACGAGTTTTTCCGATACATGTCAAGTGAACTCGGTGAGTTTTTCTGATACGTCAAAAAAGTTTGATGAGTTTGTCGATCAGAAAAAAAGGGGCAAGTTTGTCGATACATCGAATGAACTCGACGAGTTCTGCCGACATGTCGGAAGGAAACAACAAGTTTTTTCGATCGGAAGGTAATGATGAGTTTTGCCGACACGTCGTAAGGAAAAGGTGAGTCAAGCCGACATGTTGAAAAACTTTGGTGAGTCCGTCGATCGGGTGGAAAAGCTGTGTTTCGCCGAAACAAAGAATTTTAGCAGGTTTTTCAGTGGGATTGCGGGGACCCGAAAGATGAAAAATGGTAATGAAGTTATGCACCAAATTGCGCGAAATCAAAAGATTTACAAGCCCCCTTGACACCCGTCATCCCCCTGAGACAGTCGTTCTTTGTGAAAAGAAAATTATATGTTTTGACAAAGTTGTCAATATGAGATTTTTCCAAATGAAGGTAAGTAATTATGAATTCCTGTGAATGCTATGCAGCTAACAATTGTGTTTACGAACACATTTTGCAGAATCATAGTCACCTTCAAAGGCAGCATTCCACATAGTGCATATTGCAAGCGTTGGGTTGTAGTTCATCCATGAGAACCTACGACATGTATGATGATGCACAGAATCCCTGACCATGAGGAAAATGTTATGGGGGAAAATGTCCGAGTTGGAAATGCTGAAACAGAGTCTAATGGGAGAAGATTTCAAGATACTCCCCTAGATTTTGCAGCCACCATGAGAAGCCTAAGGGTGGAGATGCAAAGTTACAGGGCAAATAATGAAAGATTGGTTAAGGCTCAGGAGGAGCAGAATCAGCTAAATGCAGCCATGCTACAAAGTTTGACAAACATCCAGAGGCGGATGAACTCTGGAGACCGGACAGTAAGACTAGAAGGAAGTAAAAGCACTGCTAGAAGAAGAAAGAGATCTCCTAGTGGGTCATCTGACTCTGAAGGATCCACTAGTGGTTCAAGTTCTTCTTCTCACAAGAATAAGAAAAAGAGGCACTACCAGAACCGTTCACGTGATGAAGTTAAGAAGGCAAGGCCGCCTACCTTTAATGGTGAGGTAAAGAACTGTCAAGAAGCTGAAGCTTGGCTTCTTGGGATAAGAAAATATTTCCAAGTCCAAGACTACTCTGGAAATATGAAGGCTAGGGTAGCCATCTTCAACTTGACTAGAAGAGCATCCATATGGTGGGAGCACTTCAGACAAGTAAAGAAGATCAATGAAAGGAAGATTGCATGGAAGTAGTTATAGAAGTATTTCAAGCAAAAGTACCTCTCTGACAAGTGCTATGATGATAAGATCAAAAAATTCCATGAGCTGAGATTGGGACAGTAGACAATGGAAGAGTATGCAAACAAGTTCTTGGAGCTGTTGAGGTATGTTAGGTACATCAAAAATGAAAAAATGAAAATCCAGCGTTTCCTAAGTGGATTGCCTCAGTCTTACAAAGACAGAATTGAGTTTTATGAACCTAGAACTCTGGAAGAAACAATAAAGAAAGCTAAATATTGCTATAAACAAAGCAAAGGCAAACCTGATTATCATAAGACATGAAAGTACAAAAAGAATGAGAAGTCTGACCAAAGGAAGAAAGGTTTCAAACCTTCTAACTTCAAGAATCAGCAGAAATAGCCAGCCAGAGTGGTGGGAGAAAAGCCAAGAGATCCACAACAGAACAGAGAACCACTCCAATGTTGGAAATGTGGAGGACCCCACATGCGCAGGAATTGTCCACTTGAGGATGGGAATGCAAGGCCAGCTTATAACATTCAGGAAGCTAAAACAGTGGGTCAAGTAGCAAGGGTTGTCCCTAGGATTTATGTAGCACTGGAGGACCGCCAGGCAGATCACCAGTCGACTATGGTTGAAGTTGCAGGTAAGATCGCTGAGCAATCTGTTTCAATTTTGATTGACCCTGGTTCTACTCATAGTTACATTACTCCTAGAGTAGTTGAGATTTGTGCTTATAGAAAGTTAAAGCATAGTAAATCATGGTTAGTTCAGCTAGCCACTGGACCTAAGAAAAAGGTTAGTGAAGTGGTAGAAAAATGTCCACTGGTTCCGAGTGGATTGGTCACTTGTGTAGATCTGAATGTTCTACCACTTGGTTCCTATGATGTTCTCATTTGAATGGATTGGTTAGAAGCTCACAGGGTAAAGCTTGACTGTTATAATAAGACTTTTGAATGCATGGATGAAGAAGAGAACCCAAGAGTTAGAGGCATTCCAAAGGTGATTTCTGTGAGGCAGATTTCAACAATGCAGTTGAAGAAGTTCTATAGGAAAGGTTGTCAGTTGTATGCAGCTCATATTTTGGAGGCAACAGAGAATGAAACTCTTAGGTTAGAGGACTTTCATGTGTTGCAGGAATTCAAGGATGTTTTTCCTGATGAAATTCCAGGGCTTCCTCCAAAGAGGGACATTGATTTCACAATTGAACTTGTGCAAGGAGCAGCACCAGTGTCCAAGACACCCTACAGGATGAGCACATTGAAAATGCTAGAGTTAACGATGCAACTGCAAGAGTTGTTGGAGAAGAAGTATATCAGGTTGAGTGTGTCTCCTTAAGGTGCACCAGTTCTGTTTGTAAAGAAGAAAGATGGTACACTCAGGTTGTGTATCAATTACAGATAGCTGAATAAGGTCATTGTGAAGAACAAATATCCTTTGCCTAGGATTGATGACCTCTTTGATCAAATGAGAGGAGCAAAGGTATTTTCCAAGATTGACTTAAGGTCTGGTTACCATCAGGTGAGAATCAAGGATGAAGATATTCATAAGACAGCCTTCAGAACAAGGTATGGACATTATGAATTTGTAGTGGTACCATTTGGTCTCACAAATGCACCAGGTACATTTATGTGCCTTATGAATAGTGTCTTCAACAGGTATTTGGACAAGTTTGTTCTTGTTTTCCTTTATAACATTCTTATTTATTCTAAGAATGAGGAAGAGCATGAAGAACATCTGAGATTGGCATTGCAATTGCTCAGGGAGCATAAGCTGTATGCAAAGTTGAGCAAGTGTGACTTCTATAAAGATAGGATTCGTTATTTTGGTCACATTATCTCAAATGAGAGCAAATCTGTAGAACCTGAGAAGATTGAGGCCATTATGAATTGGCCTACCCCAAGAAATGTAACAGATGTTCATATTACAAGAGATTCATTGAAGGATTCTCTAAGGTTGCACATCCAGTCACTTCTTTGCAAAAGAAGGGAATAAAGTTTGAATGGACACCGAGGTGTGAAGAAAGCTTCTAGCAGTTGAAGAATCTTCTCACAAGTGCACTAGTCTTGAAGATTGCAGACCCAGAAAAAGATTTTGTGGTGTGTACTGATGCATGCGGTCAAGGGCTTAGAGAAGTCCTTATGCAAGACAACCACACGATATGTTATGAGTCAAGAAAGCTGAAGGAGCATGAGAAGAACTATGTCACTCATGATCTAAAACTTGCAGACATAGTACATGCTCTCAAGATGTAGAGGCATTACTTGACGGGCAGAAGATTTGAGCTAAGGACAGACCATTGTGGTCTGAAGTACTTGTTTGATCAACCAACATCAAATGCTAGGCAAGCTAGATGGCTGGAGTTTTTATGTGAGTTTGATTTTGAAAGCAAACACATAAAAGGAAAAGAGAATAAGGTAGTTGATGCACTCAGCAAGAAGGTGCAGGAAATGCATGTGGCATCTCTTAGTATTTGCCAATCAAATTTGAAACAGCAGATTGTTAGCTATACTGCTAGAGATGAATTGTATGAGCAGGTAAAAGACAAATTGCAACAGCAAAGTCTTGAGAAGAGGCATGAGGGATATAAATTGGAAGAAGATGGACTTCTTACTTATAAGAACAAAATCTATATTCCAAATGTAGCAGATTTGAGGAGAGTTGTTATGGATGAGATCCATCAAGCTCCATACTCTAGTCACCCAAGATATTAGAAGACAATTGCTACAGCCAGAAAGCAGTATTTTTGGCCAGGAATGAAAAAGGACATGGCTGAATATATTTCGAGGTGCATGAAATGTCAGCATGTGAAGGTTGAGCATCAACACCCAGCATGTTTGTTGCAGCCTTTGCTTGTTCGAGAATGGAAGTGGGAAGTTATTTCCATGCATTTTATTATGAGATTGCCAATGACTTGGAGACAACATGATTCCATCATGGTTGTGGTGGACAAGTTGACAAAGGCAACACATTTCATACCGGTTAAGTCCACACATAAGACTGATGACATTGCAAAAATATTCATGAAGGAGATTTTCAAATTACATGGATTGCCTAAGGCAATAGTCTCTAACAGAGATGCCAAGTTCACTTCCAATTTCTAGAAGGGTTTGTTTGCAGATTTGGGTACAAAGCTAAACTTCAGCACTACCTACCATCCTTAGACTGATGGGCAAACAGAGAGAGTGACTCAGGTGCTTGAAGACATGCTTCGCATGTATGTGATGGACAAACCAACCAAATGGGAAGATTATTTACACTTGGTAGAATTTGCATATAACAATGGACAACAAGCATCTTTGAGGATGAGTCCATATGAAGCTTTGTATGGCAAGAGGTGTAGGACACCAGTGACTTGGGATAATCCAGTGAACAGGATTGTGCTTGGTCCAAAATTGCTCAAGGAAATGGAGCAAGAGGTTGTAAAGATCAGGCAGAATCTGAAAGCAACCCAGGACAGACAGAAAAGCTATGCTGATAAGCATAGAGTGCACAGAGAGTTCAGTGTTGGGGATCATGTTTACCTCAGAGGGAGGGCAAGGAAGAGTTCATTGAAGCTTGGAAGTTGTGCCAAGCTGTCACCTAGATACTGTGGGCTGTTTGAAGTGCTCGAAAGAATAGGACCAATTGCATATAAACTAGCATTGCCTGCTAGCACTAGAGCTCAAAACGTTTTTCATGTTTCTTTGCTTAAGAAATATGTACATGATCCTAACCATGTAATAAATTGGGATGTGCTTCAGGTGGAACCCGAGGGAGAGTTCCAAATCGAGTCAATGCACATCCTCAACAGGAAGGTCACAGTGCTCCTGAACCAAGCCATAGGGCAGGTAAAGGTGCAATGGGAGCACTACGGTCCTAAAAAGGCTACATGGGAGCTGGAGGATGCCATGCGATTGGCACATCCATTTTTGTTCCATTCTGCGGAGCACTGAGGGCGGTGCCAGTGTAGCACTCTTGCTCAATTATGTAAAGCACTGAGGACAGTGCTGTTGAAGGGGGGGGAGGATGTAACACCCCGGTTTTGACCCCGTTTGCATTAAATGTATATGATGTATATATTGTAATTAATCATGGTGTGGAGCTAAAGGCCAAAGCCCCACCATTGATTTATCGTTTTATGTCTCGACGATTAAAATCAATGCCGATGGTATTTTGTGCTAGCCAAGCACATTATAAGTTTGGACATCATGTAAATATGCAATTTAATTAAGATACCCACAACCAGCTATGTCAATACAACATTAAAAGAGATGGGGACATGATTTCCTAAGGAGAGGGGGGGGGGAATATTCAAACCTTTGGGCCAATGGGGAAAATCCAAATGTCAAAGGGAGGACCCATCAAACTGTCAACTACCCATTTTGTCTTTTGTGCCCAATCATTTAACGCTGCCAGAAATTGGTTGGGTTAGCTATTGCATGAGAATGGGCAAGGTATGGGAGTCATAAATTCGAATTTGGGGAAGCACCCATTTTTGGGAAAACGATTTTTGACTTATGGGGCAAGTTATTGCCCAAAAATGTCGCCCACTCCCTCATGTATTCACGTCCTCCATTCCTCACACAGTTGGAAGCTGGGAGAGCTCTTTTTCCCTCACGTTTTTTTCTCCTATGTGATTCCTTCACGTTTGGGGCCATTTTCTTCATTTTCCTCAGGCGGGGAAATCGTTTTTGTAATGATCAGTGGTTGGGTTTCCTCCCCCATGATTTTGTTGCATTTCCTCATTGTTTTCCAAGATTGAAATCGTTTTTGGTAATGCCCAGCGAGTGGGAGAAGAGACCCACGATTTTTGGGTGTTGTTGAGTCTGTTTTGCCCATGTGAAGGCCATAAACATTTCTGGAAATCGAATTGCTGTTAGGGGGCTGTTTTTACCCATCTTGACAATTCGTTTTGTTGCCCAAATTGTTTTTCCTCAAACCCAGAATTTTGCATCTTGCTGTGTGTGCATATTTTGCTTTGATCTGAATTAGTTGGGAGTGGAATTGGGTCTGAACTAGCTTGATAAACCTAGTGTATGAAGGAACCTCACAGACAAATCTAGAGGGGTTGGTTTTCTTCTTTGCACACCCTGAAGAGCACTGGAAGGGAAGGCATAGCCCAAGGGACTTTGTAGCAGAGCCGAGGATGCTTCCTTGTGTTGGGTGTGTGGATGTTTTAGAACCCAAGCCAGATCTGGTGCAGGTGTCCCTAGCTCTGTGATTGAGCTCACTGGCTTAGCAAATCAACCATTCCACCTCCTTAGCGGCCTGATAAACCCAACTGTGTTTGGCTTGGCTGAATTTTGATATACCTTTGGCTATGTGTGAGCCTGCTAATGTTCCTTTATTCCTTGTGGGAATCATGCCCAGCTCGGGGGTGGTAGTGGTGCTGAGAGATTGATGAGCCCACTGGCCTATGGTTGGGTGGAGCGTTGCAGCGACATAGCTGGTTGTGGGACAAGCTTCTTCTCAAGATAAGTATTTCTTGTGTTTAAATACTTGCAACTGTATTTGTTTTATAAATTAGTATGAACATGATGAATGCTTGAATGGAATGTGTTTTGCTTCCAATGTATGTTAATGATTTACACATCTGCATATGCATTTTTTTAAGTTCAATGCATTTTATATTACATTCATGGGGCTAGATTGCCCGAATTAGATAGATATCAGCGTTGTTAGTCGCGTCCTCTCCATCGAGATGAGGAGAGGGGACGTGACAAAAGGAGTGGGAGCAAGTGGGCACAGGCAAGAATATTGCAGCGGGGAAGGTGCAGGAAGACAAGATGGAGGTGCAAGCGGACGTGTGGCGCGGATTTGGAGATGTGGACGGAGGTATGCAGGAGAACGAGGGAGAATAGAAGGGAGTAGAGGCACAACTAACAAAGGAAGGGAGGCACGAGGGTGGGGGATGGCACGAAGGAAGAGGAGGATGGAGTTGGATCGACGAGGAAAGCGTGCGGGCGAGAGCGATGCTGAGATGAATGCGGGTTGGAATGGCGGCGAAGAGGGGTGACGACAATGAACAGGTGATAGCGGTGATGGTGGATCTGTCCAACGGTTGATGCAGTAGGATGTCGAGGTGGGTTGGTCAAAAACCTATGCAGGTCAAAGCCCCGGTTTTGAAGAAGCTCCAAAATATATTAACCACAAGTAGGAATCTGCCCAAGAAGGGTCTTTGATACCAATGAAACAACATGTTATATTACTTTATTTTATACTATATAATTTTTTATATAACACATCTAACCAAAGAATCCCACTCTCCACTCTAGATAACCCGCAACTTCAAAGATTTTGCTTCACACAAACAAGAAAGGTGGGTTCCTAACAATGACTTGAAAAATCATACTATTCAACCAAGAAATGCATGAACTTTTAAAATACAATGAAGAAAAACTCATAAAATCTACAACAAAAATGCAATAGATCTCACCAAGCAAAACAGTTTGCGTCTTTGCGTCTTTGGCCTCCAATGGCATATGATAGCAATGGAAAATAGGAGCTCACTATCCACAATGAGTATGACACCCAATCTCCCCCAAAGAATTTTTTTTATTGATCACAATAGCTAGAAATTACAAAATGGTTCTCAAAATGAGAACAAGAGAGAGCAAGAATAGCAAGAGGTTGAGAAAGAAGAGAGATTGTAACCCAAATGAGGAGGGGAAGCCTCCTTAGAAAGGAGAGCCCATTTGCATGTTTGCCACTTGTCACATGAAAGAGGGAAGGGCCCATGGAGAGGGGGGCACCTTCCTAGAGAGGGAATTTGGAAACTTCAAACCTAAGAAACACTTGCATGGGGGGTGACTTTTTTGCCTCTAATGTCACCTTAGGAACATAATATAACATTTGGAAACTTAATTTCCCTTCCCCAAGTGACTTTAGTCACTTTACAAAATTTTGTCATTCTAATTAATGATCGATTTTCTTGAGTTTTTTTACTGACTTAGGAAAATATGTCCAAAACCTTAGCAAAACTTGTCCAAATTACTTCAAACTTGGCCCAAGGGTATAGGGGGTCTCATGCCATTGATTTTGAGTACCCATACCCCTATTTATGGGCATTAAGATCCAAATATAAGTTTGTGAAATTTTGTCTGTGTTGGGAAAGAGAAAAATTCTATGTAAAGAAAATTTATGAGTTTATCCTTCTTAATTAAAAATTTCTTCTCTTTGGGCCTTCCCCAGGTTGAGGTTTTGCCCTGGACAAGATTGACCAAAAATATAGCTATGTTCAATGTGGTTGTTCAGTATTTTGGGTTGAAGAGTCTTTGGCATGGTGTTTTAAGTTTCAAAGTTTGCATGTGATTCTTGAATTTAAAACCTAGCAGCTGAAAGTGTTTGACAAAATCTCTAAACCAGAATCTTGATGATTTTGTCATTTTCCTCAATTAGGGGGCTCACAAACTCTTGCATGAAAAGAATGGTTCAAGGAATTTGTCTCTCAATTGAGGATTTAAACTTAGTCGGTCTACAAGAAGTAAAGGTGGTAGGCTTTGTGCAAAAAACTACCTTGAATTTCTGATGGCTTGGTCCTAATCTTTACCACATACAATGAAGAGGGAAAACGATGCACAACCATACTTCACTTACCTGAGCTTGCTGTATGCATTTCAGATTGGGGCTCTCACCCCTCAAGAGATTGGCTTGGATACTACTAAATCTAGACAACCATACTTTAAGTGTGGCCAGCATTTATGAACTAAGAGACACCTCAAGAGCCACTTTCTGGCAACAGATGAGCGATGACTTACTCGGGACTAACTGACCAGTTTGCAGCGATTTAACATGGCGAAGTCACCAAAAGACGATGCCTACTCCTTCATAGGTGGTGCAATAAGGAAAAGGAAGCCCAAATAGAGCCTTAAGTCAAACCTAGGTCCATAAAAACGCAGTCTGTGGGAAAATGAAATCCTCTGATTTTTTGTTCACACAGTCGAATCTCAGGAAGGGACCCTGAAGAGGGATAAAGCCCCCATGCTTTAAAGAAAAATGCATTTGCATTTGATTACCAAGTGACATGGTCTATACAGGTCTACAGAAGGCCACCCTTCTAACCATCAACCGACAGTGTCATGTTTTGGGGGCAATGCAACTGCGTATATCCAAGTCTCACCACCTGCTCAATGCTTCTTATCTGTAGAACCCCAGTTACCTCTACAATATTCATCAGAACTGGAATCTGATTCTTGGGCCAAGGGGAAACATGGGGTTGGATTTAGTGGTGGAACAACATTGTTGCCGGAACAACCTCCTTTCAGTGCTGTTCTGAAAAAGTGATTTTACAAGTTAAAATTTTAATAATCCATCCGTATCAATTTAAACTTCGTATTTATCGTAGTTATGCGTTTATTGAAATTAGATCCAGTGTACGATTTAGACAATTAACTTCTAAAAGCCAATTCCCCTGATAATGTTGTCAGTCGCGATCATTATTTACCCTAATTATACTTTGAAAGATCAGACAAGTAAGGGTTTTTCAGCTCGTGATAAGTAATCAACTCGGCTACGCCTCTCATTTTATGACATCCTTGGTACGAAAGAATTCCCTCAGTACGTGCCTACAGGAAGAGAGCTCATCGTTGCCTCTCTATTGCAACATTGCTCAAACTCTTCTAATCAACAAAATTTTACTAAATCAAACAAAAGACCGTCGTGTTGCACCGATTTTCCCGCGAAACATTAACGAGACGGTCGCTAGTTCGAATTCCGTGGAGCGAGATCGATTGCATACACAGGCACGCTCAAATTAAACATAGTCGGCCGTTGCCGTTTCAAGTCTCGCGAATTAAATCATTCGCATGAAAAGAAAGCAACAAAAATGAAGCCTGAAAGACTTTTGTTTAACTTACTAGTAGAGATTGCATTTGGCACGGCTGCTCCATTTGGAATAACTTCGTGGAACTGTGAACCTTGAGAAGAATTCATTAAGAGGGCGTGGTGGGGCAGTCCAATCCACTTCCTGCAGGGCGTCCACCAGGTCTTCCACTGTTACGTTTCCCCAGTCCATCCTTTATTTTCTTTCCTTGTCTGTTTCTATGGTGCCCAGCGGGATTCGAACGCTCGTCCTCCGTGCTCTTGTGACGCTTACTATTCCAGCGCTGTGAACCTCGTGCCTGTACTCCGGTTATTGCTGAGAAGGAGAAGATCGAATCACAATTTGGTATGAGAATTTATCAATCCCTTCCTCGAATTTTTATGTTTGCTTTTAATCTACTTTTTCTGTTTGTTGTATTTTAACCGTGTTTATATTTTTTTCAATATTTCTATTTGTTGGCATATTTGGTTTATTTTTAATTATTATTTTTTTCAATATTTCTATTTGTTGGCATATTTGGTTTATTTTTAATTATTATTTTTTTCAATATTTCTATTTGTTGGCATATTTGGTTTATTTTTAATTATTATTTTTTTCAATATTTCTATTTGTTGGCATATTTGGTTTATTTTTAATTATTATTTTTTTCAATATTTCTATTTGTTGGCATATTTGGTTTATTTTTAATTATTACGCTTAGTTTTTGTTGATGTCAAGAAGTGGCCAAATAATCTTCTTCTGTGATAAGAGAGTGATCTCCCTCTCCCAACTTACATTAAAAGAATCAAAGGACTCCATTGAGAAAAAAAAAATTAATGTATCTTTATAGCTGCTTATTTATGAGACCTAGTTTTAAATGATATGAGTGTGATTGAGTTAATTTTTTGAAAGATTTTGGAGTAAATTGTAGTTTGATTAATGGTTAAGAATAAGTATTTTTTTCTAGGAGGTTATAGGTTCAAATTTAGAGAGGGTAGGATATGTATACCTCCATAGACTTTAGTGATCAAATTGCTCCCTTGTCCCATAAACAAAGGGGATCTCATACAACAATTTGGAGTTTGGTCTTAGATGTGACCTTAAAATTAGATTATTATTACTAATAATAGTCAAGTGTAAACAAAAGAACAAGTGTAAAGAATTGAACCATATACAAGTCAAACTTAGCAACTGATTTGAGCATAATCACAAGTATCTGATACACAACCTTGTGTGTATTAGAAAGTACCCATTCTCCATGTTGGCCTCCTTCAACTAAGCCTACTCTTGCTTTTCCAAGACTACAATATGTAGTGCTTATTGTAGTGTATAATGTGTAATGCCCAAAAAACCACTACAATGTTTGACACGACAAATTCAAACTACATGCACAAAGTTCCAATGTGTGTGCATACCATAATAACCTTTATGTGTCTAGTTCAAAAGTGATTACAAGTGCAAACAAAAGGACAAGTGTAGATAATTGAACCATAGAGAGTCAAACATAGCAAATGCAAAGAAAGATTGAACAACACAAAAATATTATGGACTATAAGTAAGCAATAACACACACACAACAAGTACAAAATCAAATGACATGGAAAATGATTCGAGCATAGTCATAGGTATCTGACACACAACCTTGTGTATACTCGAAAGTACCCATTCTCCATGTTGACCTCCTTCAACTAAGTCTACTCTTGATTTTCCAACACTGCAATGTGTAGTGTTTATCATAGCATCTAGTGGATAAAGCCCACCAAAAAACTCTACAATGTATGACACAACAAATTCAAACTGCATGCACCAAATTCCAATGTGTGTGCGCACCATACTAACCTATGTGTGTCTAGTTCAAAAGCATGTGCATGCACACCTATACAACATGTTGCACACACTTTAGTACATGCATGCACCCCCTCTATCCAATCACATGCTTTGAGCATCGTATGTGCACCTAGGAACTTTACAAAAGACCAACTAGCAAACCAACACATGAGCACCAACCACAACATATGGCACGTTAAGACAAAAAATACTCTTATAGACTAATGGAACCAATTTGTCTTTAGAAATTGAATGAACATTCTTGTAACTTGTATTCATCATGAGAATTCAACTCTGCTGCTGATATTCTTTCCAAAAATGGCTTAGACTCACCTGAAGGTATTGTGATTTTTGAAGAAAAAATGGATGGTCGGCATCTCTCATAGGTATCTCTCCCTTTTATGCTAATAATTAATTAATTTTAGCGAAATTCTATTATTTGGTTGTATGACTCTTTAACGTTCTCATGTTGTGTCTTAGACTCTCTCACTTTTATGTGTAAAGACATGATAAGAATCTCTTAAAAAACTCATGAAAATTTCGGCCTGCATCGTTGTTTACAATCTTATATAGATTTTGATACATGTCCCTCGACATACATGACTATCTGTAAAGTCTCTGTATAAATCCATGTATTGCTTTCGCTCTGAAGATCATAGTCTTGTTATTTTTTTTATAAATGTGACTGGACATATAGGCATCTAAACAAACTTTGTGTAATGACTATGTATAATTTGATTGTTTTCATGAATATCAACTATAGCTCTTTCTCGGGTGAAAACAAAAAACAAAAAAAACAAAAACTTGTACTCATGTACATATGTATGATAAGAAGCATAAACAGTATACAAATTATTTTACATAGTGGCACAATGTTATTACGTTTTGAAATACATTTTGTTTATTTTATTTACTATTTGCTTCATTTTTATTTATGTTTATATTCACATAACTTGATTAATGTGGTATCTAGCAGGAGTGGAAGTATGTCCCCTTACGAATTACCAATGGATCATTTCAAATGGCCCACATTTGTGGATAACAGTTAGTGGTGATTGTCCTCACTTTCAGTTGAAAACTAGGTTGTGTTAGGTTTTGCTACCTTTGGAGGAAAAAAAAACAAAAACAAAGACGTGATTAGTTTGTCCTATTTAAGTTGTCTTTCGATTTGCATCCTAAAATCAACACAAAGAAAGAAAAATAATCTAACGTAAATGCGAAAGAGACAAGGAGGAAAACAAAAACATGGTAATTAGACAAAATGTAAAAATATGAAAAATAAAGGGAATAAATCATTAGAATATGCATTAGAAGAGATGTACCTAGTTCATAGAGTCAAGAGATATGGAAAGAGAAAAGATCGAGAGAACCAATAACTCATTAGAATAATTATTGCAGTGGAGTGGAGTGCTTTACAACTCTATACGGGGTAGATGTTGTAAGGCCATATTTTTAATAACAAAAAAATGCATGTGAGATCATAAAACAAATAAGTTAATTAAAATTAGCAAAGATCCATCTTAAACCTGGATTTATCAAGCACTAGAGGATAAACTTTCTTGAAATGAATTTTTTTTTCTTTATGTGTGAAAAAAGTTAGATAATAAAATTCACACATCAAGAAATTGGATCCCTCTTTATATTTGATAGATTCGAATTTAAAGTTTCAATCACTCTAAGTTTTGTGTTAAGCTTACATGGTTTTGTGTTGTATTTTGTTAATTATTCGATCATTGTAATGGTTTGCTAGATAAGTTATAGGAAGGGAAACTATGTCATGAATTGTAAACCCCGTGGGTTTTAGTATTGGTTTTGTTCATGGTATGAAGTTTGAACTCTCAACCTCAAGCATGCATATGTAATGATTTCTCTTTTCTAACCTATTATAATGACACTACTTATTTAAAAAAAATAAAATTAAAATAAATCTATCTTAATAAATTATGAATTATGTATAATGTTGTATAATCTCAATAAAATCTTATTGAAATGCATTTTAATATGGTAATCCTATCTAACTTTTTCCAAACGAAAAATAACAGTTCCTTGATATTCATAGAGAATCAAAGGTAACAGGTTACATCAAGTACAACAGTCAAGTTTAGTCAAAGGACCAACCTCTGAGTCAATGAGGACTAGGCATAACATGTAAAACAAAACAATCCCGCATTGCAACTACTGAAAAAGAGTTGACTATTAGGAATATAGTCACTAGAGAAGATAACTGAGAAGCCAGACATATGACCCAAAGGGGGGCTCTTGGAATAGTCTCCAGCACTCCTAAGAGGAGAAGTTCAGCAAGCTAAAACATCAATGGAAATCAAAATCCATACTCAGATAAAGTAGTATGTCAGATAGAGCAAAGCTCATCAAAATAATTGTATAGTAGCTTCCCAAATGACTATATCTTCCGAAAATTCCTTAAAGGATAGTAGACCTGAGGCCATACTGAGCCCCTCTTTGGATAATATGTCTGCCTTCTCATTATATTCCCTATAGACATGTTTGTAGTCAAGATAAGAAAAGGAGGTAGTAACGTTTATTATGGTGTTGCACCATGCTTCCAAGTTCAGAATAGTGAGGTCTGATCTAGCACTTGCCCAGTTTATAACCACTGAAGAGTCTCCAAAAATGTATAAGCCAGGAAGTCCAATTTCCTTTGAGAAGAATAAAAGGGCCCAAAGTGCCAGAAGTTCTGCTTGAGTATTTGAGCTTTTACCATAACCCATTTTGATATGGAAGTAATGGTATTGATTTATGTATAAGCAAATACCTGCACCTCCCTTAGACTCTACAGCAACTCCATCAAAAAAAACCAGAGGGGTATGTTTTGGCAAGTGGGATGCCAATGTTCCTTACTTTTTTCCCTTTCCTCTGATGTACCTTATAAGCCAATACATCTTGTCTAATAATGTGACACATGTGAGACATATCAAGTAATACTCCTTCAAAAATGTTGTGATTCATTGTTTTCCATATGTTCCAGATGAGAAAAAATGGAAGGTACAGTAGATCATCTTTCCTTTTGAGACAGTTTACAAGGTTTTCCAAGATTGAAGTTTCTATCCAAATCAGAGTGCAATTTAAGGATCTGCTTAGATTGATAATAGCCTCCTTTACAAAAGGACAGTCCACGAAGAGGTGTTTTATAGTTTCAGCATTGCACTTACACATAGCGCATCTATTTGGACCCTTCCATCCTTTCTTTGTCAGGTTATCCCATGTGTTTATCCTATTATTGATGACCAACCAGATGAAACATTTTATTTTCAGAGGTATGTTCAGGTGTGCACCTCAAAGGTGGAGACCCTCTGTTGTAGGGCACTACAAATCACCTCAGAGAAAGCGTATTCATGGTGTGCTAAGCTCTGCAAAATGATGGAGTAGCCTACCCATTAGGAAAATAGACTCCATGGGTACAATTTTAATGAGTTTTTGAGATGGTTAACGTTAAACCAACACACGACACATTCTAAACTTCGAAATTGAGCTGATATTGTATCAGAGACGCCTAGCCCGAGACTACCAAATGTTATGGATTTCTTCTTTCATGTTTTTTATTATAAAAGCCCTAGATTAAAAAGCAACTCAAACCTAACCAAGTAATTTCCAAATTGTAAAGATTTTTTTTTGGTGTGTTTTCATTCCATATTTATGGAGGTACTAATATTGAAGATTTGTGTGAAAACTTTTTTTGAATGACTTGGTGTAATTTTTTTATTTTATTTGATAATATATGTTTTTTTTTCTTTTATAATAGTTCAAAATAAAATGAGTGAATACATAATTTTGTGTATATTACAAAAATGTGGATTAATGCTACATGATTCATAGGATTGTGAATGCTACATGGTTCACATGAATGTGAATGTTATATGACATTAATGTTGAAGGGTTGTATGACTAGACTTTGTGTTTTATCTAAGTTATGATACATGGTATACACATAATTGTACCAGTAGAATGTGTGGTTTTAGGTATTGTTAGGATTATGTTTGGATGTTCAAAATACTGTCACACAATTTGGTTCTTAAGTTATAAGAGTAACTTGGTAGAAATGAATGTTAATATCTAGCATTGAATTTTCCTCAGTGCTTGCTGCCACCTATAGTAATTAATGAATATCATCCATCTCAGCGTTAAATAACTCTTATGTCATGTCTTTCTTTAATGTTGGCATGTTTGTGGCATACAAACTATGCATTTAACCAATGCAATGCAATCAGAATCTCGCAACAGTGGCCCTGACCTCACACAGACAGGGCAATTCAAGTGAAGGGAAGTTCAAATTTTAAACTATATTATGAGCATAGTCTTTTCAACTTTTCCATACCAGTATAAGTCCATGCTAAATTAAGGTTTATTGTGCATAGAGAACTTGTTTTTTATAATTCCAAATCAAAACCATTTGAGCAAACATGGATTGTTTTTATTATTTTAATAAAACTGTGGGTTCTTACCTAATTGAAATTTTGTTTCAAGAAGAAGACACGGGATTTATATTTTAATTTTTTCAGAACCTAATTGAAATTTTGTTTCAAGAAAAAGACAGGGGATTTATATTTTAAATTTTTCAAGAAAATAATAACAAATGAGAGCTAAAAGCTTGAAGTATAATTGATGGTATTTGGATCTCCTTTATTTTATAAATGTATTTTTATAAGTGAAAAAGATTGAATCGAACAAAGTTATGATGGGGATACTAGGGCTACCAATCATCCTTCTTCTTTTCAAGTAGAATGGGAAAACCACCCTTCATGCGCGCAGTCAAGCTGTGAATGGGCTTTGGATTTCCCATGGACGAATATTCAACCAGGCGCTGCAATTTGAACATAGAAACCACAGTTGCCGCAACATATTTCATCTGAATAAACGCCATATCTTTTCCCAGACAAACCTGTGTGTCGCCTTGGATAATTGTGAATTTAAAGGGACTATGCGGGATAAAATGCCCATCCTTGTTCAACCATCTTTTTTGTTTGAATTCAATGCAGTCAATACCCCATATGGAGTCCCTATGACACATGGCGTATGGGTGGTAAATCACTCGAGTGCCTCTGCGCACGATATTACCGTCAGGCAGAACGTCGTTGTGGAGAGCGTGCTTGCAGTCCAAGAGGACCGATGGATAAAGTCTCATTGATTCACAGATTGATGCGTGTAGGTAATGCATACTCTACAGATCCTAGTATGAAAATACCCAGGCTTTTCTGTCCTGTTTGGCTTCAGGTTTGACGGCCATGAGACGAGCAATTCCTTTGTGTATTGCTTCCAAGATGCCTACAAAATGTTTACATGTAACATATGCTAGATATTTACATATGGTGATTTTAATACGAACTAAACATACAAAATTTAACACAACGAATTTCTATTTACCTGTGAATAACAGATTTCTATTTACATGTGATTCATCTTGCCAGAATATTTTTGCTGCTCTCCCCGACACTTGTAGAAGCCTTAAATTCTTCATTAGAATGTAGGAAGGTAGAGAAGAGTTGGGATGTTTGTTCAAGCAAATTCATATGAGATTCAGGGCATTCATCGTCATTATATTGCGTTCCAAGAGAGAAGCTTCAGTATCAACAAGTTGCAACACTGTCAAATGCATCGTCTTCGTGATAATCAACAAGCACCATTCTGTTTCCCCACATGGTAATTATGTATCCAATCATCAATACTTACAGAAGATTGCTACAATAAATCATCAATAATGATGATTTCTGTTCAACGCCAAAGTCGATGGGCGAAGAGTTCTCAACAACATATCTTAGCCAACTTTCATAGTTTTTTCATACATATTTGTATCATTCCAACCGTCTACTTCCACAGTTTCCATGGGACACTTGGTAGTCATGCATATCATCTGAAACACAACTATGTAGGTCCACTAGACACTCGGTTTGTACATCTGAAAACCCAAACTCTGTGAGCTAGAAAGAAATTGAACTGGAAAACACATGAGTGATTTGAAGGTTGGTTGGGATTTAAAAAATCAACAAGCCAGGCTGCCAACATGGTTTTGAAAAAAGTTTTATCTGGAAATGATCTCTACTAATGGAGCTAATCGAAGTTGTAGAACTTGTAAAAAAAAGAAAAACTTATGCGAATCTGAAGGTTGAAGAAAGGTTTATGGGAGTCTAATGAGTGGTCATATACATATTAGTTATTTTGCAAAGAAATGTAACATTAAGAAAATGACTTTGTGTTTGTTGGATTGTAATTTTTAGTTTCATATATCAAAGGTTACGACTCAGAGGGCCTCCACATTCCATCGTGATGGTTTTGGGATCTGCAAGGAGCGAAGGACACAATGCCTTTGCTTTTATGTGTAGTGAAGACAAAAAATAAAAATAAATTCAATGGAATTGTTACGTCTATCAAAACTTGTGCCCCCTAAGCTACAATATGTGCACCGAAGTGGGTTGGCTTCTGCATCCATTACGTCATGAAAATTAAGCAAGAAGCTACTAATGGACATCCTGACTATATACTATCGATATTAAATACGAAGATTGACTTGGGATATTAAAAACTTGAAACAAACTATTTTCTTCACCTGTCAACCTTATTTGGCCATTTAATGATCTGCAATACATGAGATTGTAAGAGGACCCACGCAAATGGTCGACAGGAAAAATGGTGCCGCTTGTGCAAATTATGATGTGCATAAATTTTGATGTCTCGCATAGTTCAAGTTTCAATTTCAAAGGTATAGTCTCTCCACGTCTAGGTTAGGTCTCACTTTCAAAGGTATAGTTCCTGCACGTCCAGGGGTTTTGAGGTTCTCTAAAGCTACCTAAAACTTGGAAAACGCATATAATTATGCCCCTTGGATTTTTGGACATTTTTTGCTTTGTAGGATTCCAATGGCATTCAAAGGATCGAGGCAAAAACATTGACTTATTCACCAAATGTTTTCAAATTTAAAAACTATATGTACAAAATCCTTTTGGAGGAAACTTATTTTCACTTATGTGGCTATTTAGAGGTTTGATGTAACTTATTTTCACTTATTCTCCTAAACTTGCTTTCATCACATAAAATTATATTATCTACACACAACTTTCTCTCATTTTTGAAACATATCGAAGTTCTCTTTGGCGTTTCATTTCCCCCTCTTTGGGGGTATGTTAGTTTATTTATATGTGTGTTCATGTATTTACTTTTTTGCTTCAATAGGATATCCCAACGTTTTATCACTTTTCGCACATCCAATCGAGAGCATGTTATAGCTTTTTCCGGGTTTTTGCACATTCCTTCCAAGCATATCATATCTTAAAAAAGAAAAAAAAAATTAATGTAAAACAAAAAAATTACTATAAGAATATATATCATTTAAAATATATTTTTAATAATAATAATAATTTATTTGTAAGATTATAGTCAAGTTAGATACCAATTTGATGTATGAGACGCTCTTGTTTTTGGGATAAGGGACTCCTCTTTACACAACTAAACTGTTAAAGTCTACGTGAAGTCTACAAAAGTGTAAATACCCTACTCCTCCCTAATTTGAACCTATAACTTCCTAAGAGGAAACACATGTACTTAACCGACTCTTGACACCATGACTCCCAGGTAATCTAAATTTAAAGTATAGAGCACACATCCATCCAAACTTTGTTGTTGAACTAAAAAAGAAAGAAGAGATTATAAATCTACAAATCTTTACCGTAGAGGCAGCAATACCCAACCCAACCCACCCCCTTTCTGTAGATTATCATAGGATAATATATTATTTTTAAGGACAAGATTAATAAACACTTTAGTTTAATGAGGATGTGCCATTTACATATACACTTATACCACCAATAATGATCACACTTTGAATGAAGATCAGACGGATATTGATAGGCCTCCTTAGTTGTAAGTAATCCGGAATATAAGTGCCAGTCCCACACAATGGAGTTGACCACAAGTCAAAGTCTGATGTCGAGTGAATTAAGAAGTGAAATGTATGAGTCACGTTCTGTTGCCAAGGGGTATGACAATCCCAAATCTGCAACCCGTAACCAATAAGGATCATACAAGTAAGAAACATCCAACTGGTAGCCTAGTTGAGAGTATCAATATTTCGATGATGTAGATCACTTTAGAAATTCAAATGCCTTATGGATCATGTATCTTAAAAAGAATTAAATCTACATTATGTGTCATAAAATTATTTTTGATATCTTTTACAAAAATTTAACATATTTTGTAAAGAACTCCTTATAATTTCTCATTAACATCATCGATTTTGGAACTTCTAACATATTTGTTACTTATGTAGTACCTAAATGCAACAATGGTGTCCCCTTCACCCACCTTCTCAACAAGTTTCTCGGAATTCATCTTTCCAAGTTCAATTAATATTTTTTCTCTTACTTATTGTTTTAGCATGCCCTCCCAACCCCTTCTTATGATCTAATAATTGTTTTCTTGGTCATTTAGCTGAATCTATGTTGTTATATGTATTTATCACTTTTTTTTGGATCGAGAGGAATCATGTAACCATTTAACCATTGGACTGTGTTCAATAAGGATTTTAACTACAACATCATGACCTTCCATGTTTAAATCAATCTTAAAGCCATGTCTAGTAAAATTCTTATTCAAACAAGAGTGCATGTGCATCCTATGTTGTATGGATTGAACTCCTTTTCCTTTATATGGAGTGAATTTAATGACTATATCATGTTCTCCAAAATTAGGATTTCTTAGCGTATCATTATTTCTAGTTAACCTCTTTGTCTTGAATCATTTTGGTTTGATGTTATGTTGGGATGGTCCACGTGTAATATTACAAAGTGAAGGGACATATTATGGATAGACCTTCCAAACCAACAAAATAAGATTTATGCTAGATTTTAACAAAGGGAGGGACGTTATTAAGAGAATGACCTCCAACTTAATTTCCAAACTAAGATTCATAGTGAATTTGGGTGGTGGACAAGGATTAAACACCCTAGAGGAAATAATTTGTAAAGTTTGTGATTCTAAGAAGGTAGGAGATCAAAAACATTTTCTCTTGGAATGCACAACCTACAAAAAAGTTAGATATCATTTTCAAAATATTTGTCACACAACGAATATCTATAATGTGATAACCCATGAAAACTAAAGTGAGCTTAATGGTATTGCTATAAAGTTATTTTATCTTAAAAACAACATAATTCAATGAAAAATGAACTTTGCTTTGTAAATATCAAATAGACCAATGTTGGTCTGGTTGGATGTAACCGCATCATATCATCATCATCATCGCCATAAACATAAAGTGAAAATTACTTCAAAAGTGTGTGATCTTTGCCAATATTGCTTGTGTAATTCACAATTACATAAAACATCTCTACCAAAATCAAGGAGATATTAGGGTTAATTATTTTTTACATGCAACCTTAATTATTTTTGACATGCAATCTTAAATAATCAATGTGCAAGTTTCACATAACAAATCACGAGGCTCTAAAGTTATCTCATTTAAGATAATAAAAGGAATTTTTTGGCAATTATGCGATAAATTTTTACCTCTATTTTGTTTTGGGTGCTCTATACGTAATTAAAAAGGTCTTAAAAACAATGACAACAATGATATTATTCGTTTTTTGTTTTGTTTTTGTATATGTTTTTTTTTATTTGCTTGTTATGTCTGTGATATATAGTTTTTGCATTGGGGGCATTAGTTGAGTTGACGGTCTGAATTTTTTTTTAGCAAATGTTTTGGAGTTTTTTTTTAATTTCTATTTAACTGCCATTTGATTAGCAACATACAACTGACACTTGTCTCGATTTTTCCCATGAGTGGGTGGCGAGGCTGCATCATCATCCCTACAGTTACTGTATGGCTAGTTAAACAAAACTATAGTAAATTTAATTCATCCTTTAGCTGTGAGGATGAAGATTAATACCTTGCCCAAGGCATAGTACTTGCATGGTTTACAGAGCCACTATGGGATAATAGGCAACAATAACAACAACCTCAATTCCACAACCACTCTAGGATAATAGGCAGCAGCAACACCAGCCTCAATTCCACATCCATTATGGGATAACGGGTAGTAGCAACACCAACAATAGATTCCATTGGTTTTCAAAGGGATATTGATGTAGAAGGGTACCTTAAATCATCATATCCCAGCTGCTTTTCCCATGAATAGTTAACTCTGCATTTAGCAAACTTCTAAATCTGGCAACTCGGCCAAATATTTCTTCTTTGGGTCGGAATCAGTCTCAACTAATTAGATCCGCAACTTCATTTCGACAAACTCATTTCCACAATTGCCCTTTCCGCAATTGTTTTTTCGTAAGATAATTCCTTTTGCAAGACAGATTTCCACAATTCAATTTCTTCTGCAATTGTATTTCTTCAACAACCTTTCCGCAATTGCGGGTTGAGGTTATGCTTTTCCCAAATTCCAAAACGACTTCCGCAATTATGCAACCGCAACGTTCTTTCTGCAATCGGGTTGTGGACTACAGACTTGCCTTCCAACTTTTCCCAAAATGGGCTTCCACAATATCCCTCCCACAAATCTCTTTCCGCAACTTCTGAGAGTCCTCGATCTCTTGTGGAACCTATCTCATTTGTCGATCTGCTATCACTTACGAAACTTCACTTTAACTTTGCGGATCTCTTATCTCCCGTGTATGTTCACTTCATGAATTCTTTTCCCCATCGTTGATCCATCTTCTCTCCTTTAATCTGGATCATCCAATCTTAACTGTGATTTATGCAACTCTACGCCGATTCATCAGAGAATCAATCAATCGATCTCAACTCAACTTCATCGAGCTCGTCCTAGTTCAATTCTGAATTTCACTTACATAAAACATTTACAAAGGAGCATCGATCCTCCCAGTGATTGACGGCATTGAAGATGGAAAAAATGCCGCCCTTTTTCTTTTTATCCACATAATCGCTAGGTTTGGAGTCCCACAAGCATCGAGACTGACGACGGTTCATATTTCCAAAAGAAGATGATATTGGAACTAAGTGCTAAACTAGGTTTTCACCATGATAACTCCGCACCCTACTACCCGTAGGCCAATGGCCAGGTTGGAGCTATCAACAAAGTACTGAAAACTATGCTTCGACAGATGGTAGGACGAGCTAAGTCCAATTGGCATTTACAATTATTTCCAGTGTTATGGGCTTATAGGACCACCATCAAGACATCCATTGGCTTTACTCCATTTCAATTGGTGTACGGGACAGAGGCTACCCTTCCTATCGAGCATGAGATTCCTTCTCTGAAACTTCTTGTGGAACTACTACCCAATACCACTCTAGAGGAAGAACGGTTCTTGTACCTGAACAAACTCACTGAGATTCGTTGAGATGCAACCTTAGAAAATGAGGTACACAAACTACTGATTAAAGCTCAGCACAACCGATCCATTCAACCTTGCCTCTTCAATGAAGGTGATATGGTCCTGACATATGACGAGAAACATGATAAATTGGGAGGTGGAAAATTGGAATCCATGTGGCATGGGCCTTACATTGTCAACCGTGTTTTAGAGAAAGGATCCTATGAGTTGATAGACTATGATGGGATACCTTTGGGTGAGCCCCGAAATGGGATTTACCTTAAGAGGTACTATGCCTAAGTAATTTAACATAGATACCTTGTAAATTATGTTTCTAGAGTGTGATGTGTGTAGTTTGGATCGTTGTTTTGTTATGAATGTAGGACTTGTCTTAAGTAAGCTTGCTTATATAGTGTTATGCTCAAATGATCAAATGACCATCTATTCAGGCTTCGCGGATGGTGCTAGATGACATACCTTGAATCTTGCATTAGTGGCTTGGGTACTTTATTCTCCTACCAATGATTTGCTAAGCTCAGGAGGAACTTATTTAGGTACCTCTACGAACAATCATGCATAATATCATGCAATGATTGGGTTATTAACTAAAGCTTTAACAAATGGTTTGAGTCAGATTATGGTCTATTTAGACTTAGAATTAGATGTATATCAATTGAACTAGGTCTATACCATCTGCAACCCCTTACTTCTTCGAATGTTCCGAAGAGTTTAGCTTCTTGAGAGGTCTTTCGAGTTCGTTTCTTATCAACATATCCCAAGACATCTGGATGTAATGGTTGATTCATTAGCTAATTATGTTTTGGATTGGTACTTAACTCACATTTGATGTTCATTTAAGATTGATCACATGTTTAAAGATCACAAAACACATAATAAGTATCCATTCATGTATAAACACATCACATGCACACACATTTTTGTAGAAAGTTGTTATA